>PVJC01007291.1:36065-52145 GCA_004026665.1 Murina feae | reverse complement strand
TCATCATTCCCCCAAACATGAGAACTCACTGTGTAACCCCTGAATCCCGAGTTTTCCTTCAACTGAAACATTTGATTGCTTTAAAACTGAGTCATCACTGTCTTCTAAACAATAAGTTATCCTAATGGCCTATCCAGAGAATTACTAAAACCATGTTTTTAAATTATTTTACCACTGTCTTTTCCATCAAATGCTAACAGGCACACACTTATGAAATGGGGCCAGTTCCTTCGTATCGCTGCTGCCTCAGAACCTGAAACTTCTTGCTTCCCCTGGTTCACTCCTTCCTAGTGGAGCCTTTAAAGCCTCGGTTCTCAACCTGTGGGTCGCGACCCCTTTGGCGGTCAAACGACCCTTTCACAGGGGTCGCCTAAGACCATCCTGCATATCAGATATTTACATTACGATTCATAGCAGTAGCAACATTACAGGTATGAAGTAGCAACGAAAATAATTTTATGGTTGGGTCACAACATGAGGAACTGTATTTAAGGGGCCAGAAGGTTGAGAACCACTGCAAGGAAGGATGAACCAGGCTACCGAGATCTCCCAGAATTACATGGAAATACCTTCACCTGAGTCATATGAACCTGAAACTAATCCTAAACTAAGCAACCAGATTTCTTTTTAAAAAAATATTTTTTATTGATTTTTTTACAGAGAGGAAGGGAGAGAGTTAGAGGGTTAGAAACATCGATGAGAGAGAATCATCGATCAGCTGCCTCCTGCACACTCCCTACTGAGGATGTGCCCACAACCAAGGTACATGCCCTTGACCGGAATCGAACCTGGGACCTTTCAGTCCGCAGGCCGACGCTCTATCCACTGAGCCAAACTGGTCAGGGCTCAACCAGATTTCTTAACACTGCTCATCCCACCCCCATGATACCTAGACCACACTTTTCATTCTTTACTCATCAATCCAGCCCTTTAGGACATGATGACCAGTGATAGGTTCTTTCCTTTAAAAAGTAAAAAATGGGGACAATATTGGACTTCTAGCAGCACCACTGATGTACTTGGCACCTTCTGCCTTTTTCTATGGCACGTGGGGAAGTTCGGGGGGGGGGGGAGGGGGACTTATACATATTGTTTATGGAAACTCAAAATTAATTTGTTTCCTACCTTTAATCATGTACCTGTGAATTATGTCTTCAGCTTCAGCTGGCCTCTTTTGTGACGTTTATCTTTCCCAAACATCCAGGTGTTATTTTTCCTCGTATTTTAGGACAAAGTGATGCTGTTTTGTTAAAAACCATCCATGCTTCTGATCGTTGGCATCAACCTTAACCATCGAATTTTTGTGGATGCTGAAGTTGCCAACCCTCTTCTTCTGGCGACTATATTTGCAATTCTCCCAGTGCCGTCTGCTCTCCAGTTCCCCTACAGAGACAGTGTTAGCGATGCCACTAGAACCTGAAAACGTCATTTTCTTCAAGACAGTTTGTTTCTCAGTTGATGGCAAAGCCAAAACACCTGAGGTTTGAAACTACTTGTCATATTTTTGAAGACTTTTAATATATTTTTATTGATTGATTTTAGAGAGAAAGAGGGAGACACAGAGAGAGCACGAGTCGCTGTTCCACTCATTTGTGCATTCAGAATCTGCAGCCTCTTGCCTCCCCGGGTCCCCCTGATTCTTGCGTGGGACGGGGATCCAACCGGCCACCTTAGCCTACCAGGACGACGCTCTAACCTTAACTGAGCTACCAGCCAGGGCCGTTGAAGGCTTTGGCTTTAGAGCCATGGATGTGCTAGTAATAAATTTCAATCCAATATTAAGAGATTAGCCAAACTCCTCTTCTGATCACCTGAGCAGCCAGCGCCAGCATCGCTTCAGAACACACCCCCACCCGCGCGGTGTGACACCCGGTTTGGTTGTGAGACCCTCGTTGCCCCGGTCCGCCACAAGGTGGCAGCATCGTCGCTGCGGTCCTCTGTGGGCTGAAACCAACAGCGGGCGTGTGGGTTGAATTTTCTGTCCTCGTTGCCTTAGTAAGCTGCAATCAATTTATTTTTACTTGTCCTCAAATGTGTCTCATGCTTTGTCCTGTCCATTGATGAGCAGGACAAACTCGTGTTCCTCCCGAGTCCAGGTGACCCTCCCGCGCTGGGCATCACGAGAGCAGCCAGGCTCTCAGTCAGTCTCCGTTGAATAAAGAAACCTTTCCTTAGAGCTGACACTGTCATTCTGTAGTTTTAGCAATCAATTGGGTGCAGGATATTTATGCTGTGAAGGAAGTGCGGGGGGGTGAAGTGAACTTCCTTTAGCCTTTAAGGCAAACATTATTTCATGAATTTACCGCTGGATGCCTTGGACTCGGGGTAACTTGGAAATTGGGGGGAGGGGGGGACATAGGGGGGAATGTTCGCAGACAAACGCCAGCCCATGAGTCTCCGCCCGCCCGGGTCAGAGGCCCGAGTGGCTGGGATTTGGCCGCAGGTCAGCCCACGCCGACCCCAGGTCCCGGGGTGCGGTCTCACGCACAGCCCAAGTCCCCACTCCGCACGTGGGGCCGCACCCTGGGCCTCGGACCAGTGGGTACCCGAAGCGAGGAGAGCTTAGGGGCCGCTCCAGACGCAGGGACCGTGGGCCAGCGTCCTTCCTTCCCAGACGCGAAGCAGCCCGCGGGGGCTGGGCCACACCTGGTTCCTGCTAGAGCCCGCAGAGCGCCCCCTCCAAAGAGCCAGGGCCGCGCCCCTCTCCAACGCCTCCCTCCCTGGGCTGGAGCGCCTTCTGCAGGCCTGAGGGGGACACATCAGACGCGCAGGGGGCACAACTACTTACAGGTGAGCCTCAATAATGTAGTTTCTTTCCACATCTTTTTAAAAAATATATATTTTTATTGATTTCCAAGAGGAAGGGAGAGAGAGAGAGAAACATCAATGATGAGAGGGAATCATGGATCGGCTGCCTCCTGCACGCCTTACCCTGGGGATCCAGCCCACATCAGGGCATGTGCCCTTGACCGGAATCAAGCTGACGCTCTATCCGTTAAGCCAAACTGGCTAGGGCTCCACATCTTTTCTTTATAACATTGTTGGGGGGCTGGGAGGAGGGTAGAATCGGTTTCCTGGGGCCATTGGTGTGTGGAATTTGCACACTTTCCCCATGTTTGCGTGGCTCTTCTCAGGGGACTTGGGTTGCCATCCCCATCCCGCAGCTACGCAGGTGAGGTGAATTGGCGTGAATTGGCGTGAATTGGCGTCTAAATTGTCCCATTCTCAGCGAGCGAGGTGTGTGATGCACCCGAGATGGAATGACACCCTGTCCGGGATGGGTTTCCCCCTTGCACCCTGGAGCTGCCAGGAGAGGCTCTGGACCCCTGCCTAAGAGGGCTGGGAAATCATTATCTTGTTTACATTAACCTTCCTTAAATATTACATGCGCGGCTCATTTATTTCAGTGTTGTTACTATTAGAAGTGTTTTGGGTCTTTGTTTAGAGGTTTGGTGATGTTTTGTGACCAGAAATATGCCCTGGGAACTTAACTCTTGTTTATCGCAGTTAGCCTACGGTAAAGTTGGTTTTGTTATACCTCGTTTCTCTTAGGTCACAGTTTCCAAGAACCTATCGATGGCGTTAAGTGAGGACTTACTGTACACCCGGCTCGCACGCGCGCGCGCACATACACACACACACACAGGAGTGATGGGTGTAACAGGCAGGGACAGCCCCACGGACACAACTCAGGATATGGACACACATTCATCGATTCAGCACCTGCTTACTGAGCATCTGGCCTACACACAATCATTCACTCCCCTGGACCCGCACCCCCACCGTGGACTTGGTTGACCTCTCAGACCCAGCTGCTCCCTTTCCTTTTCCGGTGGCCACAGTGTCCTCCCTCCACAAGATCTCCCACCCCTGGGATATGGATTTGGTCAGGCCAGGGAGTTCACAGTTGGCCTGGGTCCTTGAAGGAGGGTGGGAAGAGGTTTGTCCAGAGCTCACACTGAGTCAGGAACGCCACAGAAGGGACTAGGCTGGGAAGAGGGTGAGCTAGCTGGCACCTGTAGCACACGGAGGGCTCTGTATATGTGGTCAGAAACTGTTTTAAACCTACCTCTCTGGACTCCAACCCTCCCACCCCCATTGGGTGGTCTAAACCAATGGTTTTGGAGTGGGTGCCTCAAACCATCCACCCAGGAAGCCTGTGTCTCCTCTTTTTGCCATGATAGTGGGTACCATCCGAAATAACACCCCGATGCCCCCCTCCTTCCCTTTTCGCCTTCCTGACCTGTCAGTGTTGGGGAATTCCAGGATTTGGAAATTGGACCTCTTCTATCTATAGCCACTCCCTAGAGATCACATTGTCTCGTGGCTTTCAATACCATTCATATGCTCCCAAATTTGTGTCTTCAGCTAGAATCTCTCCCTTGAACTTTAGACTCATTTAACCAACTACCTCTTTCACATCTCCACTGGTATGTTCAAAATGGAGCTTCAGCTTCAAAGGTCAAAACAAGGCTCCTGACTTTCCCATAAACCCACTCCTTGTAGTCATTCACGTGTTGGCATATTTGCTTCTATCCAGCTTATTGCTGAGGCCAAAAATGTTGCCGTATTCTTTTTTTTTTATTTTTTTAAAAAATATGTATTTCTTTATTGATTTCAGAGAGGAAGGGAGAAGGAGAGAGAGATAGAAACATCAATGATGAGAGAGAATCATTGATTAGCTGCCTCCTGCATGCCCCACACTGGGGATCAAGCCCACAGCCCGGGCATGTGCCCTTGACCAGAATCGAACCTCGGAACCTTCAGTCTGCAGAACGATGCTCTATTCACTGGGCCAAACCAGCTAGGGCTGTTTGTTTGTTTTCTTAATTGCTGTATCCCAGTGCCAAGAACACTGCCTGGAACACTGAAGGCCCTCAATAAATATTTATTGAATCAATGTGGTACAAATGCCTTTTTAATTGTTTCATTATTTCACTCTTCCTTGCCAATTCTCAGGATCTTTCACAAACTTTCCAGGCAGATAGCATTAAATTTTAATTGAAAACTCTGCACCAGCGCTGCCCTTTATCCTTGTATCATTCAGGATCTTGGTGGGAAACAAAGGCCATACTCAGAAATGTTTAATGGAAATGAAGTCAGCGAAGGGACCATTTACAGAGGTGAGGGCAGGGTTCCATGTCGGCAGCCACTGCACCTGATTAACATAGCTTCAAACCTCAGGCTGTCTCTCCTTCCTGAGAAAGTGGACATTAAAGGTACTGCCAGAAATTCTGCCCACTAAGAAGACTTCCCTTCACCATGGTTTTTTCAGGGCTATGCCTGAATGTGAGCAACTGTCTACTTCTGACTGGTGCCAGCATACCTTAGAGACCCATCTGAAAATCAAGACCGTGCCTTTTCTCCCTCTGTTAACTGTTTATAGGAAACTTCTCCATGAAGGCCTAAGTATGATCAAAAGAAGAAGACAATACAAATAGAAATCTGAGTCACCAGCCAATGCTTTCACATCTCATGTATACAATCTAATCTAATAAAACAGTAATATGCAAATTAACCATCACTCTGAGGCACCTAAGACACACCCACCAACCAAGCCATGCCCACCAGCCAATCAGAGAGGCTGTATGCAAATTAACCCAGCCAAGATGGCGGCCAGCAGCCACGGAGCTAGAGCAAACAGGAGGCTTCCGTTGGACCAGCGATGGAGTTGAAACTGCCTGCCTAGATCGGCTGGGCCTCTGCTCAAGGCAACAAACTTTCAATTATAGAAGCCATGGAGCTGAAGCAAACAGGAGGCTTTGTTGCCTGACTAGGCCTCCACTTAAGGCAACAGAGTTTCAATTATAGAAGATAAATAAACCCCAGAAACCTGATTCCAGCCAGCCTCGCTGGGACGTTGGGTCAATGGGAGCTGTGGGCAGCCTAAAAATGGCCCTCAGCCCCTCACCCACACTGGCCAGGCACGCCAGCAGGTGGACATCCCCCGAGGGGTCCCAGACTGCGAGAGGACACAGGCTGGGCTCAGGGACCCCCCCCCCCCCGAGTGCACAAATTTTTGTGCACCGGGCCCCTAGTGTCTATATAACAATGGAATGCTGCTGTGCACATCCAACTTTATGATTTGCTATAATTATACCCTTAGGTTGCATTGTCACTGGGGTGACCACTAGTCTGAGTTTTAGACCAGGGCCCAGTGGCGAATCATGAGTTGCTTTTTAAATAGGAAATAATCATTAGCAGAAGTGTAGCCTCACTCCAATAGACAAAGGGACTTTGCTGGGACTCCTGCGGCTCCCTTCTCTGCCACTGACAATCTGTGGTTCACTGGACTTAAAATGCACAAGGTTCAAGCAGCAGGGCAACTGTCCATGGAGCCTAGACCTGCTGCCGATGCCTTCCTTGCTCTGACCTAGTTCAAAACTATCAGCTTTATGTCATATCCAGTCAATATTTTGCAGCAGTAAACCAAAATATGGCATATGTTGCCTCAAAAATCCTTGTGCCTCCTTCTTCATGGCGAAGGTACAACATGCCCCAGACCATTGTTTTTCAGCTTCTCCCTACCCCTAAGAGCCTAGAAGTTTCACCTATATGGCAGGATGCTGAATTTTTGTAGGATTTCTTTCTCTTCCTCTGACATACATGGGTCCATAGAAGGCATTTAAGGTTATTGCTAATTCTTTTTTTTTTTAATATATTTTATTGATTTTTTACAGAGAGGAAGGGAAAGGGATAGAGAGTTAGAAACATCGATGAGAGAGAAACATCGATCAGCTGCCTCCTGCCTGCACACTGCCTACTGGGGATGTGCCCACAACCCAGGTACGTGCCCTTGACCAGAATTGAACCTGAGACCTTTCAGTCCACAGGCCAACACTCCATCCGCTGAGCCAAACCAGCTAGGGCTATTGCTAATTCTTATAAGTATAATGGCATCAGTTTAAAGGACCAGTTTGATATTCTGTGGGATGTCAAGATTATATTATGATATCAGAGCAGGAAAGTTGCCATATCCCTGAGGCAGAACAGTGAAGGTGTACTGCTGTCATTCCAGGTGAAAAGGGCTGATATCAGTGGTCTGTAATTGGTTGGATAGAAAGAAGGCATGTGCTAGAGTATCAGCTGTCATGTGCTATACCAAGGGCTGCAGCATCTTCTAAGGCTTTGAACAGAACGATTTATACAATCCACCTGTGAGAGAAACACAGGCCTTCCCCACCCAATCAAGGGGCTTTGCAAAAGACTGCAAATCCTCAATATAATTTGCATCAAGTTTTTCCTCATCAGACGTCGAAATTTTCCACTTATAGGGGCCAGGTAGGACATCAGTAAGCTGTCCACGATGCCATAATCAATTAGCTACTATCAGAGATCCTGTGGGCAAAGCATATTGATTACCACTTGTCCCTGCAGCTGATATAGTAATTTCATTCACCTTAGTGCTCTTGGTTAGGTGCCAACATCTGTCCTCCACCACTCAAGGTTTCCGTTATTTATTCCTCTTTTTCTCTCCCCCTCCCCCTTATTCCTCTTGAAATAAGATTGCCCAGTCCCATCTCCCATCCTCATATCCTGCCTACCAAAGAAGGCACTATAAAACTTTTCAAAAAAGCTAGTGTTCCCCTCATCAATGATGTTCTTATTGCCTTGGAGAAGGAAGTACCTTTCTGAGCCCTTCAGAGATGTCCATCTCTCTAACTTTTGCACTTCTTCCTACACTTTGCTACTCAAAGTGTCATCTAAGGACTGGCAGCATCAGCATCACTTAGAAGTTTGATAGAAATGCAACAATTTAGGCTTCACCCCAGACCTACTGAATCAGAATCTTCAGTTTATCAAGACCCCAGAATGAACCATATGCACCTCAAAGTCTAAGCAGCACTCCACAATATGTCAGTGAGGTTCTATCATCTCAGCCTCCTTGATCATATTAAACCCCGGCTTCCAGTAACCAATCCAACATACCATACCCAAATCCTAGGTGAGGACACTCATATCAATAAATTTGTTCTCGCTGGTCCCCAGGATTCTCCCAATACAGTTGACAGCAGGAAGTCGTCCTCAGTGTATATGCTCTTGTTCTTGGAGCATACCTGACACATTCCTGTCTAGACCATGTTAGAATCAAATTCTCACTGTGGCTATGGAGACCATGCGGCATGGTCGGGATGAGTTCTGAAGAGAAAATGCATGGTCCTTCCAGGGAGTTATTAATAACTATTTTTTAAATATGGTTTTATTGATTTTTAGAGAGAGAAGAAGGGAAAGGGATAGAGAGATAGAAACATTGATGAGAAAGAAATATCAATCACTCCTACATGTCCCCTAATGGAGATTAAGCCACAATGCAGGCGTGTGCCCTGACTGGGAATTGGGCAGGTGACGTCTTGGCTCATGGATCAATGCTCAACCACTGAGCCACACTGGCCGGGCTAATAACTTTTTTAATGATATGGAAGGCTGTATCATCCATAGCTTTCAGAGAGAGGAAGTGGGGGAATGTTTTTCTACCAGCCAAGAAGATTCAAAGGGATTCGAAAGTCCAAATTCTGAGCTTTGTTCATCTCTGTCCAAACGCCCCTTACCAAGTCTCAGGGTCCTAGTCCTTCTCAACAGCGCCCTTATTCTAGCACAAGGGATTTGATGGGGTTGGATAGTCACCTGGTGTTGCAACTCTGCACCATATCATCAGGTGTTGGGCTTGATCCTTAGCCATACCTGCCATGTGGTCACATAAAATAAAGATTCCTTAAGAATTCCAGACAGGCTGTTGGGATCGCCACCCAAACCTTAAGTTAGAAGTTCATGATCTTAACCTTTTCTTTTTCTCGTGTAATTTTGCTAGCACAATCAGAAGCAGGCTGATGGACATCTCTGAAGGGCTGCCGTGGCTCACTGGTTGGGTGTCGACCTATGAACCGGGAGGTCAAGGTTCAATTCCCAGTCAGGGCACATGCCAGGGTTGCAGGATCTATCTCCAGTGTGGGATGTGCAGGAGGCAGCCAATCAATGATTCTCTCTCATCCTCTCATCATTGATGTTTCTATCTCTCTCCCTCTCCCTTTCTCTCTGAAATCAATTTTTTAAAAATCGCTCTTCTCTAAAAAAAAGAAAAGAAAAGAAACAGGCTGCCCACCCAACAATATGTGTAATCACCATTTGAAATCACCATTTGCGACCACAGCGATCAAGTGCCTTGGCGTTTTATCTCAAAATGCCTTTCCCTCCACCCTAGACTATCACTGATGCTAGTCTAACTGACTGTGATGCTTCTCATGCTCCAGATTTTTAGTGTCCTCTTGTCCTATGCAAGGAAATTATCTGTGTGCTCATCAAACATATGAACAACCTAATCCGAGGATCCCATTTTGGGAGTCTATTTCCTGGGATCTCTTCTGGTACATTTACTGTATCTGTCAGGATCCTGGCACGAAACAGATGACACACTTTAAAAAGTTCAACCAGAAAGATTTTAATAAAGAAACTATTTAAGAGGTGGGGTTAGGATTAAGGAATCAACCGGGGATGGTGAAACACTCAGCGTTTAACAAATACTGGGAAATTGTTACCATACTAAGGCCTGAAGGAGTAAGAGGAAGGATTATGTTTCAGGAGCCTTAGGGACAGACCAATGCAGAGGAGGCAGCCCCAAAGGATCGGTAATGGTCAATCAGTGCCACAGTTCAGCACAAATAAGAGTCCCTGGAGGGTATGCTAAAATGCAGGCTATTCCAGTAGGTCTGGAGTAGGACCTGAGAATTTGCATTTCTAACAAATCCCCAGGTGCTGCTTCTATACAAAGACCACTCTTTGAGAACTGCCCCAGAGGAAATTGTTCACTTTCAGAATTGCAGCAAGAGGGAGGATTTGGGGAATTCATACCCCAACCTCTCTCTCCTACCACCCACGGATCTCCTGCTGCTGCCTCCTGTGGGCCAAATCCAAACAGAAGCTAGAAGGCAAGGGGCCTTGAGTAATGTAAAGATTAGCCTTCTGGAGTATAGAGCAGGGCACAGAAGAGTGGAGAATGGGGTGGGGGGTGGAGGGGGATACAGAGGACAAAAGAGACTAATCACAAGCACTGTAAGAAGAAGATGGATAGATCGGTAAAAAGATGGCTAGATGAATGAACTGACAAATCCTATATAATGAAGTGGCAATACACAAATTGACTGTCACACCCTCACACCATGGCCACCCCCATGTGGTCACAAGATGGGCACCACAAGATGGCTGGCAGACATCCCCTGAGGGGTCCCAGATTGGAGAGGATGCAGGCTGGGCTGAGGGACATCTCCCACCCCCAGTGCACAAATTTCATGCACCGGGCCTCTAGTATTTCCATAAAAGGGTACATTATAATAACGGTTAATATATAATAAATGCTTATTACACGCCAGCCTAAACTAATTCCTTTACTCAGATTAACTAATTTAATTTCAAGAAGTAGGTCTGTTACTATTCCTGCTTTACAGATAAAGACACTAAGATACAAAAACTGGATCATTCGCACATGGTCACACAGCTAGCGAGTGGTAGGATCTGAATCCCAACCCAGACTTGCTATCTATGGAGTCTTACTCCTCTGTACTCATCTATGATCAACAGACATGTGGTAGACAGGCAGTATGGGACAGTAGAAGAGTGTAAATTTTACAGCAAAATACACCTAGATTCAAGACACTTGTTTGCTGTGTGACCTAGTACTCTAAGTCTCATTTCCCTTATGTAAAACAGAGATAATAATATGATAACAATAAAAATTACTTTATAGTTTTCTTGGGAAAGATAAGCAAGATAATAGTGGTAAAGTCCTTAATACAGACTATATTACTATATTAACTAGAATATAGTAAACAAACACAAATACTACTACTACTATTATTATTGTTATTATTAATGATGGAAAGAAAGGTAAGTTAAAAACTTATGTGGGGATCACCACCCCATCCAGAAGAGGGTCCAGAGCTTAGGCAGGCTGGTTGAATGGGTATCCCACATATTAATTTCTCTCTTGAGGCCTTCTCCCCTGGCCTATCTCTAGTCTTTCTTGTAAGGATGGGAAATTACTTGTCCCCTTCCCCATCTGTCAATTCCTTGAAATTTGGAAATTTGTCTGAATATGAGCTGGCCAGCCTCTCTCCTTAGAAATCCCCTCTTGGTTCCCAGGATCAAGAGGAGGGGAAAAATGAAGGGGGCTACTCCGGGCCAGGCTCCCTCCAGCTGTGGCATTGATACAGGTGTTAGACATGTGAAATTGATCAATAGAGAAAGGGGCAGAGCTCATGGAGCCAGGAAGTTGAATCCCAGAGATCTGCCATGTGGGATGGGGGTGCTGGGCCTCCTTCCAAGGATCATACCCTTCCAGCTCTGCTTGTCTCAAGGGAGGGCCTCGTTCACACAGGGTGGATGGGCAGGCACTGTGATGATCTGGGGGCTACCCCAGGCTCCCTGCTTGTCCTGAGGGCACCAAGGAAGCCTTCCTTTCCACCAGCACCAGAGAGGAGAACTACAAAGAACAGAATGAGGATGAGGGATAAACCTAGGGAATGTGGGCCTAGCTGGCATTGTGCAGTGGTTAGAGCAACAGTTGTGCACCAAAGGGTTGCTGGTTCCATCCCTGTCAAGGGCATGTACCTGGGTTGCAGGTTCCATTCCCACCCTCATTGGGGCACGGGCAGGAGGCAACCAATCAAGGTGTCTCTCTCACATTGATATTTCTCTCTCTCTCCCCGTCCTCTCCTCACTTTCTCCCCTCTCTCCCCCACTCTCCTTCTCCTCCTGCTCTCTCTCCCTATCGCCCCTCCCTTCCACTTTCTGAAAATCAGTGGGAAAACTATCCTCAAGTGAGGCTTAGCAATGAGGCGATAGTGCATGCCCTCTCAAAGGAGCTGCTAACAGCTGTTCTCAACCTGTGGGTCGAGACCCCTTTGGCAGTCGAACGACCCTTTCACAGGGGTCGCCTAAGACCATCCTGCATATCCGATATTTACATTACGATTCATAACAGTAGCAACATTACAGTTATGATGTAGCAACGAAAATAATTTTGTGGTTAGGTCACAACATGAGGAACTTTATTGAAAGGGCCAGAGGGTTGAGAACCACTGTGCTAGTACAAGGTCCCTTTCTGGCTAGATTGCTTAGAATCTCAGAGCTAAAGCCAAGGCTGCTGAGGGGAAGGGGGGAAGAGGGAGGGGAAAAAGAGTTATATTCCCAGAAAGAGGCGGAGCTGGGGGCGGGGGGCAAAGGGGAATCCACAGATTGAATTTTGGAGGGGAATTTTTGAGGAGAGATAGTGAAAGTTCTTCTGGTCCATAAATAGGAGGCAGTCACAACCTCACACAGACTTCCACACTCACATTTCCAGACCCCTGCACTCTCCACATTTCAACTCCCAGCCAATCTCAGCCTCACGCAGCCCCTGCAGAAGCTCAGAAGCTCACTCACACGCACACTCTCGCTGTCCGTCAGCCTTTGTTCACCCTCCATGGCATTCCATGCAGCCGCACTCCTGGCCATCAGCCTGCTGGTCCTGTGGACCTCCCCTGGTAAGGCTGAGGGGAGGCTGGGGGGGGAGGAGAGGGGAGAGGGAATGTCTAGCCCTCAGACTGCTTGGCACTGGGCATGCAGGACACGGAGAGGTCTGCCTGGTGCAGTGAAGCTGGGGTGCCCTGTGTGTATGCTTGTGAGTGTGGGTATGTATATCTGAGCCCCTGAATTCCAACATGTGTCTGTCTCTTGATGTATCTGAGGGCCTCTGGCTGCCCCTGTCTCTGCAGGCTCTATTTCCTGCTGCCTCAGTATCCCAGGCAGAAGGAGAGAATGAGGTTGGAGAATGAGAGACACTGAGGCAGAACTAATAGCCAAAATATTTAACAATTCATAAGTCCTTTAACCCAGCCTCCTACCCCACAACCACCCCTTCCTCATCAATTCAATGCTGTGATCAACATTAACTCTTCATTTGTGGGAAAGTTGAAAAGCCCTGAGAGAGAGATTGGGGTGATGGGGCAGCGGGAAGGCATTTGTGGGGCTCCACACAGGAGGTGTTTACCAAACAGCTTCGAAGTATTTCAATATATTTAGCAACCGAGAGGGCCTGCACACACACACACACACACACACACACAGCTGTCCTGAATCCCAGTGAGGGCTGTGGCCTCCCTCCTCAGGGTTCCTATGCTCTAACGCTGCCTTCTTTGGCCTATGGCCACCCAGCTCAGGGTGGTGCCAACGACGCGGAAGACTGCTGCCTGTCTGTGGCTCTGCACCCGATCCCTGGGAATATCGTGCGGGCCTTTCGACACCTCCACATCCAGGATGGCTGCAGAGTGCCTGCCGTTGTGTGAGTTGAGGGGAGGAGCGCATCAAGCCTCATCTCCCGCTCTACCCCCACCTCTGAATCTCTCTTCTTCTTGCCAAGCCCAACCCCTTCAAGGAAGCCCCTGAAACAGTTCTGGGATGTGGTCCTCAACCTCTGCCCCTCACACCTGGGCCTGCCAGGAAGCTGGGTTTCAGGGCTCCATTCTCTCTGACCTCTGACCTCTGACTCCAGGTTCACCACGAAGAGAGGTCGCAAGCTTTGCGCACCGCCAGACCAGCCCTGGGTGGACCGCATCATCCAGAGACTCCTGAAGAAATCGGCCAAGGCAAGCCCGCCCTCCCCACCCGCCTCCTCCCTCTGAGCCCCTGCCCAAGACCCCAGCCCAACACCTTCCCTCTCCTTCCTCCCCCCAGAGCAAGCGCCACAGCAGTTAGCCCCTGCCAGCCTCCAAGGGAGCCCTGTGTCTGAGTGAAGGGATGTGAATCACTGCTGCCCTGGGGACCCAAGGGCCAGAAGAGAGAATCAGACCATCAGCTCCTCTGCAGCAGACCTGACAGCCGGGCAGGGCCTGGAGTGTCTGTGAATGAGTGCGAGGGTGAGTGTGAGAGGGTGAGTGGCAGGAGCACAGTTTCTTCACACCCAGACTGCAATGCTTCCAATAAAGCCCACTGGTACCCACAGATTTGTCTGTTTGCTGTTTGTCCAGGATGACCAAGGTAGGAAGGGGGAGATGGAATGGCAGGAGCTAGTCTTTCCTTTTTTGTTTTTAATAATTCTTTATTGTTGTTAGTACTATATATGTCCCCTTTTCCACCCATTGACACCCTCCAGTCCACCCTCACCACCCCGTCCCACCCCAGGGTCTTGCCACTCCATTGTCTGTGTCCATGGGCCAAGGTCCTTGGTTAATTACCTCCCTCCCACCCTCCCCCACCTTCCCTCCAAGATCCCACACTCTGTTCCATGCTTGGCAGGATCTGCTTTCTACTCTGAAACCTGAGCAACCTTCTCATCAACCTCCACCTGATACCCTGTATTCTCAGGATACGCTGCCACAACCAGGGCTCCACTGCCTGTCTCCTCAAAATCCTGTCACACTCCAATCCAAGGTTCAGTGACACTAAACCTGTGTCAGTTCCCAGAACAAGCCAAACTCTCTCACACCTCCCAGTCTCAGCTCCTCAAAGCCTTCCAGCACCCAGGTGTCTTATGGATCAGGTGTCACTGGGGAAAGGGAGTTGTCAGGAACTTGCTCTCATGGCTAGAGGAGAGACTGGGACCCAGCTCTACTGCCTGGGGAAAGTGCCCTTTTACCCATGCCATTCCCTCTCTCCTGCTCAAAGAACTTCCCATCTGGGTCTGGATGACTCCCCTCCAGGAAGCATTTCTGACCCTGGGCTGGGGTTGGATAGCCTCCCTCTCTCCCAAGCTTTCAGGGACCCCTATCCCTCTCTCCTTTTGGCAGCCATCACACTGAGTTATAATGACTATAACTCAGGAAGTTTGTCAGCCTTCCTGGACAAACTGTCTATTTGGTTCGCACTGTCTCCCTGGTACTCAGCACACTGCCTGGCACAGAGTAGTTACTCAAATATTTTTCTAGAAAATGAATAAATATGTGAAAAGGGCTTGACAGCCAGGTGTGAGGGCTCATCTGTCCAGATATACTCTAACCTCCAAGCCAGCTCTCCTCTCTCATGCAGACAATCTGGGCCAGGGCCAGCGCCATCTGGGGTCATACTTCTCAGGATACTGACAGACAAACCTGGGAGCCAGGAGTGAGAGACGGGAGAGAAGGAGGAGCAGCCAGGGAAGCCAGAGCAGTTCTGTCTGAAGGAAGCTCACCAACCTCTGAAGCCCATATGGGCTCCAGGACTAAGGCAACAAGACCAGGGGGTCCGCAGGGGAGGAATCTCGGCTCTGGGAGATAAAAGTCCTAGAACTCTCAGAGCATCCTAGGGCAGCTCTGGGGGGGAGTAAACCTCTTGTGTGTGGGAAATCCTGTGGGGAAGCTGGCTGGCCTCCCAACCATGGCCTCTGAGGTCCAGCTGGGAGCAGCAAGTCTGTGCTGCTGGGGCTGAATGGCAGCTGGAACGCCAGACTACACATTCTCACCTGGCAAGAATGGCCAACATTTTACCAGATGTAACTCATCTGGTAACAAAACCAGTCCTGTACAGGCCTGGGCAGCCTGGGAAGGGGAGAAACAGTGAGAGGGCTGTGCCAGCCTGTGCTGCACCAGCACGGCCAAGGGTGGACCTGAGGAGGGGCATTGAAGGATTGAAGAAAAGACAGACAAGAGAATACAGCTGGGGCACGGTGGATCTCCAGTGCCTGGATAAGGATACAAAAGACCCAGCCTGCAAGCCGGTGCTTTATTTCATAGTCTGATTAAAACAAGGGTAGATTAACATGTATACAAAGGTTCTTGTTTTGGCAACACTTGCTCACCTCCCACAGCCCATTAGCCACTTAGGAAGGAATTAGGGAGGGCTACAAGGTCAGGCTGAATTATGCTAGGAGAGCTCTGCCCTCCAGGCTGGGGCATGTTTGTGGCTCTCTCACAGGTCAGCCTGAGGCTTGACCCTAGCGCCTCTCCCTACATCAGCCCCGCCTCTCTGAGCTGAGAGCATGACAGCTTCTTCCCCGCTCTGCTCCCAGAAGCAGGTGTTTAAAACCTGGGATTTCTCAGGTCTTAGAGTTACAAGGAGTGGAAGGGATGGGGATTTTTCAAGAACACTGTTATGACGGGGAGGTTTGGCTCTGCTGCCTGTGGGAAGTTACCCACC
>PVJC01007291.1:0-29739 GCA_004026665.1 Murina feae | reverse complement strand
GTGGGCCAGCCAACCAACTTCTTCTCTCCTCCTCCCAGCAGGCCTGGCCCTGATCTGCCCCATTGGATCTGGGCCAGCCGGACCCACCTGTGCATGAATTCATGCACTGGGCCTCTAGTATTATATAACACAAGGGAAGAAATTCCTGGACATAAAGAATGAAAGCTTCGGAGGGCCATAAATAGACAATATCTACAGCCTCACAGAGGCTCACACACACAGTCACAGGACCATCATGGACTCCCTCACCGTCACTATCATTCTTCTGCTCGCTCTCCCTCATCCACCCTCACAGTCTCACACAGGCTCCATACAAGCAAAAAGACTCCTGCAACCCATACACTCACTGCTTCCAAAGATTCTGCATATTTGTCCATCTCCAGCTGTCCTCCATGGCCTCCTGCACAGCACCACTCCTCTCCTCAGCAAACTGATTTCTAGGTCTCCCTTGGAAAAAAATGGAGGGTAAATGGTCAGGTGAGGGGCACAGCTGGGATCTGGAGTCTGTGAAGAGGACCGTGAGTTTAAGTCAACACCCAGGTCCAAGTGTATCCATGAACCTGAGAGTACACATGTACCAAATTGATGTGTTCTTGTGATTGTATGTCTCTATGTACTGTGAATATACCTGTGCATCGTGTGTATTCCTATACAATCTATACATGGGCTTCTGTGGTGTGGGTACCTATGTGATATAGGTGTGCCTGTGCCCCAGGTGTTCCTATATGTGTCAGTGCCTGAATGGGTCCAGGGGCTTCTGCTGTCCTTCTCACTAGAGGCTCTGTCTCCTCTAGTTTGGTTTCCAGAGGAAAAGAGAACAGTGTGCATTGGGAGGAGGAGGGGAGAGAATCAGTAAAGCTATGGCACTGGACACAGGTATCCTGAATTTAGTCAGGGCTGTAAGCTCCCTCTTTATAGTCCCTCAAGCCCTAACACTAATATCCACTCGCTCCAAGTTCTGTGTGCCAACAACCTGAGGACACTGTCTCTTGATGAACCAACACCAGTTCCTGAGAACATTTGTGGTGTCTTTTGTTCCTATTTCCTCCTTGGAGACTGGCTGCCAGGCACTATTCTCCTGTGAGTGGGGGGTGGAGAGTAACTGTCTCCTCCTCTCCTAATCACCTCTTTTATCATTATCACCGACTTACCTTTCTTCTCCTAGAGGATGACTGGAGCAGCTTCTCCTCCACACCTTGCTGAGCCTCTTCCTACACGGAAGCCCTGAAATACGTTCCTAGATGTGGTCCTCAGTTTCTACCCTACACACCCAGACCTTCCAGGAAACTGAGTTGCGGCGCTGCTCTATTCTCCCTGACCTCTGACTCCAGGTTCACCATGCTGGAGTACGCACACCCCCAGACCAGCCCTGGGGGGGACCACATCCATAGACTGCAGAAGAACTCTGTCAAGGCAAGCCTGCCCTCTCCAGCCCTGCCTCCTCCCTCTGAGCTCCTGCCCAAGACCCCAGCCCATAACTTTGCCTCTCCTTCCTCTCCCAGAACAAGTGCCACAGCAGTTAGCCCATGAGAGCTCCAGAAGGAGCCCCGTGACGGAGTGAAAGGATGTGAATCACTGCTGTCCTGGGGAACCAAGGATCAGAAGTGAGAACCACACCATCAGCTCCTCTGCACCAGACCTGACCCAGCCCGGGCAGGACCTGAAGTGTGAGTGTGAGTGTGAGTGTAAGTGTGTGAGGCTGAGTACGACTGGAGCACAGCTTCTCCTCCACACCAGACAGCAATGCTTCCAGTAAAGCCCAACTGGCACCCACAGATCTATTTGTCACCTGTCTGTGGCCCAGGCAAGGCAAGGCAGGTATGAGAGGGAGAAAAGGTGGGATGCAGAAAGAGAGCAGATGTTTCCATCCTCCACACTTTAGGCTGAGGGAACTTTCACTTCACTCGTTTCCAGTCACTCGTTCTCCTACAATCCAGCCACAAAGCTCCTCTCCTCCCTCCAAAGACCATCTGGAGCAGCTATGTCCAACTTCCATACTTGGCTAATTTCTCTTTCTGGGCTCTGTCACAGCACCCTCTACTGCTCCGAGCCAGTCTTCCAGATTTACTGTAATTATCTGATAGTCTATTTCAATTCCCTCATCTCCAACCTAGATGATAAGCCCTCTGAGGGTGGAGACTGGGCCCTTCTTTTTCTTCTTTTCAAAATTTATTTTAGAGAGAGGAAGGGAAAAAGAAATATGGATGTGAGAAACACTGAGTGGTCACCTCCAGCACATACCCGACCTGGGTATGTGCCCTGACCGAGAATCAAACCTGCCCCCTCTTGGTGTACAGGACAACGCTCCAACCGAGCCACACCAGCCAGGCTGTGCCTGTTCTCTCTCTCTCTCTCTCTCTCTCTCTCTCTCTCTCTCTCTCTCTCTCTCTTTAATATATATATTTTATTGGTTTTTTACAGAGAAGAAGGGAGAGGGATAGAGATCCAGAAACTTCAATGAGAGAGAAACATTGATCAGCTGCCTCCTGCACACCTCTTACTGGGGATGTGCCCACAACCAAGGCACATGCCCTTCACCGGAATCGAACCTGGGACCTTTCAGTCCGCAGGCAGACGCTCTATCAACTGAGCCAAACCGGTTAGGGCTGTGCCTGTTCTCTTTAAAGTTGTATCCCCACACCCAGCACAGTGCCTGCATCTAGCAGACATCAATAAATATTTGTTGATTGAATGACTGTAGGAACAAAAATCACAACTAGTGGGTGGAGTATGTCATAACCTGTGGTCTGGAAATACCTGAGTACCTAACCAAGCACCTTATATGGACTATACATTGAACCACTGATCAACACCTGCCAAATACCCTAAGCCAGTGGTTCTCAACCTATGGGTTGAGACCTCTTTGGCGGTTGAACGACCTTTTCACAGGGGTTGCCTAAGACCATCCTGCATATCAGATAATTACATTATGATTCATAACAGTAGCAACATTGCAGTTATGAAGTAGCAACAAAAATAATGTTATGGTTGGGTCACAACGTGAGAAACTGTATTGAAAGGGCCAGAGGCTGAGAACCACTGCAAGCCCTTGTTTTTATATGGACCATGCATTAAGCCACCAATCAGCATGGGCCGAGTACACTAAGCCCCCATTCCTTCCCATTCCACCTCTCAAAAGAGGTGCCCACCTCCGCATGAGTTGCTGCTCTCCTCTTGCGAGATAGCCCGGCAGATCCTTCTCCTCTAATAAAGCCTGTAGTCCTGGCTTTCGGCCTCTGTCTGATCTTTCATTTGGTGCCAAAACCCAGGAGAGGTGCACAGGAGTGCGGACAATCCTTGAACCTAGCCCCAAGCTTCTGTCTCCTGCTCTGGCTCTGCTCGGTGGTATGGTTCTGAGTTGATTGGCCCACTCTGACACCTCTCGAACCCTGCCACCAGGACGAGTGGGAATCTCTCCGCTTCCTTCTCACTGGTAGGCCTCAGGGACTTTCCCAACCCCCCCTCCCCCCATCATTCTCTTGACCTAGAAGGGCCTCAGAGTTTCCCATCTACTCGGCTACACGTTCCACGAAAGCCCAGGTGCCTGGCTGGGAAACTCTGCTCTACTCCACGGGAAAGGTCTCCGGGGGATGACCTTAGAACATTTTCTCGTCTCTCTCACCACAGGTTGACTGAGGGAAAAGGATGATGCTCCTTGTTCCTTCCCCAACTTCCTGGTGGCCCTTCCCTCTGGTCATGGGGACCTCTCCGTCCAAACCCCCTCAAAACACACGCTTAGGGTGTCTCCTCCCCAATCTGTCAACCCTTTGTCTTTCTGGCTACATCAAACCAAAGAAGCTTGTTTTTTTTCTGTAAAACTGCCTGGCCACAATATAAACTTAGCAATGGCTCTCACTGGCCCGAAAATGGCACTTTTGATTCCAATATCTTCCGAGATCTAGATAATTTTTGCCATGGACAGGAAAGCTTTCGAAATCCCTAGGAACAGGCTTTCTCCCCCATCCCCCACCCCCGCTCTCACCCCTCGCTTTGCTCCTCATGTTCCACTCATCAGATCCTCCGTGAGAAGTCTCCTTCACCCCCTCAGCCCAGTCCTCAGCCTCTTTCTCTGTCTTCTGACTCTTTTGACCCAGCCGATCATTCATCTCCACCTCTTCCACTCCCGCCGCTCCAGAATCCTCACCCCACACTCTACCCTCTGAGAAATCTAACGGTCCGCCTTCCCCTATGCGCTCTCCGTCCACTCTCCGTCCAATCTCTGCCCTCCCCGGAGACCACCAGCAACCGAATCCACAGATGGCTGGCCAGTTCCCTTCGCTCGAGGTTGCAAGGGGAGGGTATTATCTGGGTAGCCATTCCCCTCTCACTCTCTGATCTTTCTCAAATGGAAAAATGCCTCAGCTCTTTCTCTTCAGACCCTCTGAACCAGCAGCCACCTTCTCCGCAGTCCCTGAGAGCCTAGATCCTGAGAACGTGAGCTCCAAACAGCCTTTCCCATCTAACACTCACTGTCAGGCCACCCAAAGACCGCCTTCCTCAACAGCCTCTTCTATTCCCCCTGCCCATCTACCCCTGAGCGAGGCAGCGCGAACTGAGGGCATAGTCTGAGTCCACGTCCCACTCTCTATGTCCTGCCTCACAGGTTGAGAGGCATCTCAGGTCTTTCCCCTGACCTGACCACCTTTACTCCCCTGACATACAACGCAAACTTCAAAAAATAGACACAGGTCCACAAACCCCTCAAAAAGACCTCGTTAACCTGACCTTTAAGGTCTTTGATAATAGAGGCGAGGAGACCCAAGTCCAAAAACAAAAGCAAGATCAGGCCAAGGCTGAGGCCCAGAAGAAGGCCTTTCAGCTCCTAGCCACCACTCTCATGAACCCCAAACGAAGGCCGGTCCTCCAACTGCGGGTGAGTCAGGGGCTAAGCCTCCTCTGGGCCCATCTTCAAATGCAGCAAGGAAGGACACTGAGCCAAGTCCTGCTCAAACCCGAGACCCTGCATGGGCCCTGCCCCAGGTGTGGAAGGAAGGCCACTGGAAATCAGACTGTAGTCTGGCCCTCCGGTTCAGGCCTCAGCCAGTCCAACATGGCTGCCCTCTGGATCCGGTTTGGAGCTCCCAGACCTCCTGGGACCGGCCCCCAAAGAAGTTGCCCAGGCCCTGACAGGGCCCCACAGACTTACATCACCAGGACAGAGCCTCGGGTAACGACTGCGGTGGCAGCTAAGCCGATCTCCTTTTTAATTGACACTGGGGTCACTTATTCTGCCCTCCCCGAATTCACTGGGACCCTTGTCCACTCCTCAGTCTCTATTATGGGGTTGACAGATGAGTCTCACAGCCATTAGCCACCTCATGTCTACACTGCATCTTACTAAATTCCCCCATTCACTCTTTTCTCAGTCTACCTCGGTGTCCAGCCAGGGCTACCATTTATCCCCTCATAAAACCCAGTTGTCCCAAACCACAGTCACCTACCTCAGTTTCTCTCTTACTCCACAAGGCCGAGCCATTCCTGGGACTGTAAACGCCTTATCTCCTCTATGACTGTCCCCTCCTCTGAAAAAGAAATTTTCTTCTTCCTCAGGCTCATGGGGAACTCTCGCATCCGGGTTCACAACTTTAGTCTTCTTGCAAAGCTCCTCTACGACACAACATGGCGAAGGGACCCCCACACTGAGCCTTTAGATCCCAAGGCCAACACCCTCACCCCTTTAATGCTCTGAAAACTGCTTTGACCTTAACGCCTTCTCACCCAGTCCCTCCTAGCCCTCTCCACCCTTCTCAAAGAACAACTTCCTTGACTGCACACACAGGCTTACTCAACAGTCCAGCTATTATCAGAAACTGAGATCATTATCTCTAGGAAAAATGCAGCAGTTTTAAAATCCAAGTGGCTAGAGGCCTGTGAACAGGCTGCGGGGCCTACTCCCTCCTCCCCCTGCCTTTTCTCCAGCCCCATATCCAGGTCCCTGGCTTCCACTGCTCCTTTCCTTCCCTTTCTCTATTCCCTTGGATAACAGCCCATTCTAACATTCCCTCCCACTTTCACTGCAATACCTACCTCTCTCAGGCTCACCAAATGCCTCCCACCATCCCCGAGGAAGACTTAGCAGCACCATCCACAACCTGATGACTCATCACTCCTCACAGGCTCAATTCTACCATCTCCTGCAGTGCATCCTGGGGGACGGGTCCTGGTGGTGACCATGATCTGCTTCCACAGAAGACTTACCACCAATGAAGGTTTTTGGTCTTTTCAGGTGAAACGGACTTGGGATGATGAGGGAGTCATCAAGTCTACTATAACTGTCTTTATCAAAACCTATATTAATTCCGGACCTATCCCTCCCCCACTAAAGGACATTCTGGACATTCTCTCTCATCCTGCGGGCCCTGGACCTACGCCTTTGCCCACCCTCGTCAACACAACTTTCCATCTACTCTCTAACATCAATCCCTCCTTCTCTACATCCTGCTGGATTTGTCTGTCACTGGCTCAAACCCTCATCATAGTCACTCTAATCCCAACCTATTGGACCATTAACTTAACTCTTACCTATACCAGACCTCAATGCACCCTATACAACATCTCTCTCTCTAATACGGAAAACACTACCTGTTTAACAAATACCTCTCAAACCACTACCTCAACTACTCCTGCACCTTACTACTGTGCACGTTCTATAAATTTACCCCCTCCCTTATCCTGCCCTCTACCGGGTATTTTTCTCTCTGTAGGACTACAGCCTACACCAGTGTTCCCCAGGACCTGTCATACTCGCTCTGCCTTTATGTCTTCCTAACCCCCAATCTTTCTATCAGAACAGAGGGAGAACTCGAATTCTCTCTTGGTCTTCTCAGGTCTTGCCACTAAAGCGTTGCCCTCTTAGTGGGTACGGGAGTTCTCACTGCAGTAGGGACAGGCGTAGCAGGCATTTCCTCCTCTGTTCATTTCTACCACAAATTGCTGAATTTTCAGAGGATATCTCCATCATTAGCAATTCCCTTGAGTCCCTTCAAAGGCAGGTAGACTCCTTAGCAGTGGTAGCTCTACAGAACCCGTGAGCTTTAGATCTCCTGACAGCAGAAAAAGGAGGTACCTGTGTCTTTCTGGGGGAAGAATGCTGCTATTTTGTAAATGAATCAGGATTGTCAAAGATCACATTAATCCCCTCCGGGACAGGATTGACCAAAGACACTGTAACCAGCTAGAAGGGGGGTTTGCCATCTTTGGCTCACTTGCCCCATGGCTCCTCCCACTATTAGGCCCACTGGTATTTATTCTTTTAACTTTGCTCTTTGGCCCCTGTCTCATGCGCTGTTTTACTAGTTTTTTGCAGAACAGAATGCAGGCGTTCGCCAACCAGAAGATGGAGAGATCTATCTGGCCTTGAATTCAGAACCTAGAGACATCTGTCACCAGAATCTTTGAGACCCTGGGTAGATGCCCCTAACGATGTCCCCTCTCAGCAGGAAGTAGCTACAGAAGACGGACCTTCACCCCCTGACCTTGCCTGGACTCTCAATTTTTTTTTTACTATTACCAAAAGCCTGGAATGATAGATCCTCCCTTCCCCCAACTGGTGGGCAGAGTATGACATAACCTGCGGCCTGGAAATATCTGAGTATACATTGAACCACCAATCAATACCTGCCAAATACCTTAAGCCCTTGTTCCTATATGGACCATACATTATGCCCCAAATCAGTGTGCGCCAAGTACACTAAGCCCCCATTCCTTCCCATTCCACTCCTCAGAAGGCGTGCCCACCTCTGCACGAGTTGCTGTTCTCCCCTTGGGAGACAGCCCAGCAGGTCCTTCTCCTCTAATAAAGCCTGTAGTCCTGGTTTTCGGTCTCTGTCTGATCTTTCATGTAGATCTCAGCTCAGACAGGAAGGGCATCGACCCTCTGGCCACGAAGTGACTTGGCCAAGGCCATTCATCCGAGAAGTATTTCATAGCCTGGCCTGGCTACACTGAGCCCTCTCTGGAGGCCTGTTCCTCCTCAGCCCAGGGTCAGACAAGTAGAACAGGGCAGACAAGAACGCCATCGTCAGGGGCAGAAGCCGAGGAGATTGAGAGGAGAAGAGGGAATTGAGGCAAACAGCACTGGAAGCGTTTCAAAGCTCTTTTCTTTTCTTTAATATATATATTTTTATTGTTGACGGTGATAGTATTACAGATATCTCCCATCCCCCCCCTGTTATCCTCCTCCCCAAAGCTCTTTTCTTGCTGCCTGTTTCTGAGGTCTCCATCTCCCAGGGTAGAACTCCAAAATCTGACTCCATGCTGAGCCCAGAGGCTCGCATCTTGGCAATAAATACCAACTTGCCCCTTTAGCGATGGGCGCTGCCCCCACCTCCGGGCGACATGTGACCCCGCCTCCTCTGAAGAAACGCTCTAACCCCGCCCCTTCCGGGTGAAGGGAGCCCCGCCCCGGTGCGTGGAGTCCCTGTGACGTCACGGTAACGGTCTGTTTCCGGGGTGGAGCCAGGGAGGGCGGAGTTTAGGCTGCGCCGACCCCTCAGCCCCCCTCCAGGTGACCCAGCCCCCGGAAATCCTCGCCCGGGGCCCCAGCTACCCCGACCCCATGACCGCAGACCTGTCGCCCTGACCCCCTAAATGCCGCAGGCCGCTGCGGCGACCGACCTCCCGTAGCGTCTCGTGCCTCGGAAATCTTCAACCCCACCCCTCCCCGATGTGCAACTGAGCCTTGCCGGGGGCGCCCGCCGCAGGTGACCCGAGGACAAGTCGCACGGCTCCTGAGCATGACCCAAGGGGGCCGGGGGCCGGGAGGTACTTGATCCCATCATTCCGCCCCCCAGGAGACGTTCGGAGCCCGAGACATGTCGGGATTGAGGAGATACGAGGTGGCGCTGGAGGCGGAGGAGGAGTGAGTGGAGGCGGGTTCTGCGGGGGAGAGGCGAGCGGCTCGGGGTGGGGGGAGGGCGCGAGTCCTCCGGGGGCGGGGGCAGTGGGGGTGGGGCCCCTACCGGGGCGGGGGCTGTGCAGGGAGCCGCCTCCAGGGGGCGGGGCGGGGCCTCGGAGACCGCGGAGTGCGCGGGGTCAGCGCCCCGCCTGGCCCGGCTTTGCCTTCTCTCTGCAGGATCTACTGGGGCTGCTTCTACTTTTTCCCGTGGCTGCGCATGTGGCGGAGGGAGCGGAGGTGAGGGGGCTGCGGTCCCGCGGACCCTCCCCGGGCACGGACGAGGCTCGGTCTCGGAGCACGGATCTGGGGGGGCATCCGGGAGACCCCGCCCAGCCTCATGCCCGTGTCGGGTCGCCCCACAGCTCGGCACACCCCCGGGAGCCGAAGCTGGAGCCTCTGCGGGGCCTGATGAGCTGTCTGTCGAGCGGCCTGGGCCCTGTTCCCCAGCGCTCGGGTCTTGCCCTCCCCCGCCGCACACCCGCCGCCACTGCCCAGCCAGCCAGTGCATTAAAGGTTTAAACAAACCCAAGGCACCGTGCTTCCCTCCTCACTGCCGCCGCTGCCGCCCCGTTTAAGCTGGGAGCCCCTCGCCATGCTGGCTGTGTCCTTAACTGGCAGGGCCTCTCTTCTCCATAGGGTGCCCTCCATGTCTGGTTTCTTGTTATATCTAAGCGTCGCTCATCAGGGTCAGGTCCTCATTACTGTCAGTGACTGCCCTTCACCCCCTACACCTGCATTCATCCCTGAGTAGCCTATATGGAGGGTTGGTTGGTCTTCCTCCCAACTCTATTCCCACATTCTTGTGTTCTCACAAGCCCAGCTCTCTGTCTGCTACCACCTTCCTCCTCGCTAAGGCTTTGCCAGATCTTCTTTTCCCAGGAGTGGATCTAAAAGATCTTAAGCCCAGGGTTGTGGACGTAGGCTGCGAGGGGAGGAGAGTCCTAGAAGCTGCCTCCTTCAGCCTGCTGTAGGGAAGAGACTTGGGACTGATGGAGGGCTATCCCTATAATTAACACCCAACTTCCAGCTCCTCCAGTCTGATCCCAAGTTTAAAGACACTTGGCATCAACCCACCTAGAAGTTCTTACTCCTTCTTCCTAGGAGAACCTAAGGGCCACTCTTCCCTGTCATCCCTTCTCTCTTGTCACCCAGTTGACCCACTATCTCCTGAAGTGCTGAGGGTCAGGGACTCCAGCAGGCCAACACCCCCATCAGTTAGGGACTGGCCCTGCACCAGAAAGGGCACTAAAGGATTAAAGAGACAGCCCAGTTTGTGGGTTGGGGGCAAAGCTAACTTTCAGCCTGGGGCTGCCCCGCCCACAGCAGGTTGTGGCTGAGGAGACTTGGCCCTATCTATGGAGAAGCCAAAGGGAAGAGATGGGTACGTACCTCGAAGAACTCATTTCTTGCCGTCTCAGGTCTCTGGACTGACTGGTCCAGAAGAGACCACAAAGTGTATGGCAGACAGACAGCTGACGCAGATCGCAGATCTGGGACAAGGCGATGGTATCTCAATCACCGCACCCAAGCTCTAGGCCACAAGTCCGGACCGCAGGGTGGAGAAAGCCCCTCAGGCCTCTGGCCCTGGAAGTTCAAGATGTCTCTGGGTTGTGTCCATCTTCAAAAACGGGCCCCGAGTCTTGAGCCATTTTATCACAATGTCTATACCAAGAACCCTATCCAAAGGGGAGTACCCTGTCTAGCCCTGGGCAACACCTCACCAGGAAATGGTCAGAATTCCTGAGTATCCACAAGGCAAATTTCAGGGAAGGGCCTTCACAAGATCCACCCTGGACAGGAGGGAGAAGCTCCAGTTGTCCAGCCTGAGAGGGGGACTAGTTTCTGCTCTTGGAGCCAAAGGTCCCTCCTGATTGCTGCAGCAGAACAAGATGTCCAGCAAAGGTGTAAGTCCCTAGGCCGAGAGAAGGCCTGCCCCCTAGAAGGTTAAAACGGGAAATGCTGCAGACGCACTCCTGCAACAACTAGATAAGCACTTGATTACTGGGTTGTGACTCAGTGTATATTTCAAATACTGAGCAGGACTTGAGGGTTGAAATCCCCAGACCTGGTGTGGGGAATTCTTCAAGTTGCCAGGGGCATAAACACCCTAGGCAGTTCCCAGCTTCCTGGAAAGGACAGGAGGAGGAGGAGTTTTTCTCTGAGGGGTAAGGGGAAGCAGGGAGTGAGGGCTGCGGATGGGATTAGGAGAGAAGGGACAAGAAGTAGATGGGAGTTTGGGGCATTAGCAAGAAAGTGGGATGCAGAGGGCATAGGTATTACTGAGCCTGGGTGGGGAAAGGGAATGTTTTCGAGCAGAGAAGCTAGAATCTGAACAGAACAAAAGAGAAGTAATTGAACTCCTGAGTCTGATGTCTCAGTGGACCAAGGAGGGACTGAGTATGGAAACCCCAGGCCAGGCCCCTTTTGACAAGAAGCTGGCATTTGTGGTACAGGACTAGGCAAACACAGAGAGATAAGATTTCTTGGTGTTTTTCTTTACCTTAGCAGCAACCTGGAACCAAAGAAAGTTTATCTTCCCTCATCTGCCCTCCTTACCCACCCAACCCTTCCTTCCTGTCTCATCTTACTCGGGAAAGCAGCCCCCACCTCAACATCTCCAAGGCACTCCAAATACCACCAAAAAGGGCTTTTCCCAGTTCTCTGAATGTGACTGGCCACAGCCAAGACTCTGCCTCAGCCAGACGGGCCTGCTGAGGGACCCGTTCCCATCCATTTCTCCTGATAAGATAAGCAGGCTAGGATGGGAAGTAGTCTGACTGGAGTGTTGTGAAAACAGCTTGTGTGGCAGTGGGATTTTGAGTATAATTGGGGCTGCATAATTCTATGGTTGTCTGACCATGTGAGGTTGATCGAGTGAGGTGTGACTGTGAATGTGTAGCTATGGGTATATGAGTATGAATGTCCATCCTTGGATGCCACTGAGGATTCTTAGCTGCTCGTATTCCGTCACTGTACCTTCGGGCCCCACATCATGCATTGTCCCTCTCCCCAGCTTCTCTGCCCTGGGCTTAGGAGCCCATGGGAAAAGGCTTTCCTGAAAGAGGAAGGGGTCTCTGGCACAGGGGTCTGTGGCAACCAGAGCCCAGGAGTGTCACAGGATGAGAAATCCATCTTCACCTGCCTCTGACTCACCTGGTGCCCCAGGTTAAAGGTATCCAGATAAAAGATAGGGGAGAAGGAGGAGAGAGAAAGAAGTATCCACGCTGCACAGCATGAAGGAGCGCTCACCCACCATCAGCCTCCTGCTGCTGCTGTTGCTTCTGATCCCAGACTCGGGAGCAGGTCAGTGCTTGGAGTCTAGAAGGCCAGGGAATGGGTGAATGGGATGGAGGGAAAAGGGGCCCAGGAAGTCCAGCTTCCAGCTGTCTGATTGGAGGGTTTTCGGTCAGGAGCCCTCTGAACATGCGGCCCCATTATCCCCTAGCGGTGCTACTGCCATCCAGCACTACCGACAGCCACTTTCAAGAAAGCTACTGAGGAAGGTCGCCCAGGTGGAACTGCAGGAGGCCAATGGGGACTGTTACCTCCAGGCTTTTGTGTGAGCTCTGACCCTGCCCTTGAGACTGATCCCTGACTCTGACCCCAATCCCAATCCCTGATGCAGATCCCAACCCCCGCCCCAACTGCTACTTCCGATGCCAGCTCCGGTTGTCTGGCCTCTGCCCCTAATGCCTGGGCCCTACCCTAATCTGCCAACGATGACCATGGCTTTGGGCCTTTCCTTTCCCAGCCTTCACCTGCCTCGACGCAGTGTCTGCATCCACCCCCAGAACCGCAGCCTGGCTCGATGGTTTGAGCGCCAAGGACGGAGGTTCCAGGGGACTCTGCCCAACCTGAATTTTGATCTCATAGGGAAAATGGGCCGGGCCCCCCAATAGCCAAAATAATAAAGCTGTACTCAACAACAGTCTCTGGTTGTGGTCTCCGTGAGCCTTGAATCTGAAGCTGGGAGACATGTCAGTAAACAAAGAACCTCCTCATTCTCTTTATTCGCACCTTCACAACCCCCACCAGGGGCAAGGGTAACAGCCAAGGACCCACACACACTCCCCAGATAGCTACATACATACATGCAGAGAACACATGTTCCCTGCCTCACATACACATGGCACACATAGACACAGATATACACATCTATAAACATTCCACTGGTGGACCTCTAGCTCTGGGATGAAATCAGAGGTCCAGGTACCTTTCATCTGGCAAGTTGGGACAGACAGTCTCATAGAAATGGGCTCCAAACAAAACTTCAGCTGAGACACCTCCCCTCATGAGGATCCACTGTCCTGCCTGGGTTCTCTCTGTCCGTCCATCCAAACCAGCAAGACAGAGTTACAGATGGAATTAGCTGAAGTCTTCCTGGGTTCTTTATAGGTTTGGGGCTCCTAGAAAAAGGAAAAGGCAAATCAAAGGAGATAATAGGACTAGATTTGGCCCGGGCACCCTGAGTTATGAGGAAGGAGACCCAGCTCTGGGCTTAACATTCCAAGAATGAATAGGGGAACCCAGTTCTGAATGAGCTCCAGCACCCTAAAAATGAGGGAGGACCTAGCTCTGGTGCAGGCACATCAAGAATAAGGGAGACGCTCTGGCCAGGTAGGTCAGTCGGTTAGAGCATCGTTCCAATACACACAGGTTGCGGGTTTAATTCCCCGGTCAGTGTACATGCAAGAAAATAAAAAAAATAAGTATAAATAAAAATCAGTTTAAAAAAAATAAGGAGGGACCCAGCTCTGATCCAAGTTACCCCAAGAGTAAAGATAGAGCCCTGACCGGTTTGGCTCAATGGATAGAGCATCGGCCTGCGGACTTAAAGGTCCCGGGTTCAATTCCAGTCAAGGGCATGTACCTTGGTTGCAGGTACATCCCCAGTAAGAGGTGTGCAGGAGGCAGCTGATGGATGTTTCTCTCTCATCGATGTTTCTCCCTATCCCTCTCCCTTCCTCTCTGTAAGAAATCAGTAAGTTTATTTTTTAAAAAAAAGAGTAAAGATAGATATCCAGCCCTGAGCCTAGCATACGGAACATGGGGTTGGAGTCAATCTAGGAGCCCAATACCCTGCAAGAGAGGGAAGGGATCCAACTCTGAGCCCAGGGACTCAAGAATGACAGGTACGGCCCTAACCGGTTTGGCTCAGTGGATAGAGCATCGGCCTGCAGACTTAAAGGTCCCAGGTTCGATTCTGGTCAAGGGCATGTACTATGGTTGCAGGCACATCCCCAGTAGGGGGTGTGCAGGAGGCAGCGTATCAATGTTTCTGACTCTCTGACCCTCTCCTTTCCTATCTATAGAAAACCAATAAAATATATTTAAAAAAAAAAAAAAGAATGCCAGGTCCGTCCCTGAGCCCAGACATCGTAAGTACGAGGAGACCCAGCTATGGTTCCCAATACCCTAATGAGGATGGGCCTCTGGCTCTAAATCCAGACACCTACAATGAGGGCAACATCTCCAAGGCCGAACCTCCTGGAGGTCCTGCTCACCTGGAAGCTTGTCCACTGGAATCATCGGGGCCAAGAAAGCGGGCTTCTGGGGTCCATCCTTCCCATCTGGTCTCAGCCTCAGCCTGGAGCATAAAAAGGCAGCTGTTTTCCTGACAATGTGGGGCATCTCAGTCTCCTCCAAAAGCGTTTATTAGGAAAGAATTAGGAGAGGAATCGGGGAGAATCATGAAGTTGAGGGGAAGAAAAGTAATTCCAGAATCATGTTCAGTGGGAAGTCATTGCAGTGGGAAAGAGTATGGTCTGTGGGATCAGAGCATCTGTGTGGGATCAGAGGCTACGGCACCAATGACAGTCACTCACCAGAGCCCCAGTGCCAGGGCCCCAGCTGCCAGTCCCAGGAAGGAGAAGATTCCCAAAGATGCTAGGACAGCCACCTGCTCCAGGGGGTCCCTGTGGACTGGGGGAGGAAGGGGAGGAGAGAGGGGTCACTTGTGAGAGTGAGCCTGACCAAACTCAGTGCCCCCTTCTCTCCACAACTTGCCCATCATCTACCACCTTTGCCCATCTACCCCAGCTCACCGAGTGGCTGTAGGTCTGGCAGGAGAGAGGGCCTTGGGGGAGCAGGGCTGTCTGCTTGCGGCTCCTTCTCCAGCTGCATGTATGGCTGACCCCCAGCTGGTATCTCCTTAGGTAGGGGCCCTGAAGAGAGGCAAGACCTGAGGAGGATTGTCCACACAGGGTAGAGGCAGAGGCCAGGCCTGCCAGTTGAAGCCAGGGCCTGGCTTGGACACAGAGGCACCTAACAAGTGGAGCCTGAAAGGCCAGAGTCAATTTCTGGAGATGTAACAGGGTGGAGGCTGCTGGGCAGGGCTTAAGCTAGAACAGGGCTGCAGGCATCCAAGGCTGAAGCCTGGAACAGCCAATTGCCATGCCCACGTGGGCAGGGCATGTGCCACGCAGCCTTGTTCGTGCCAACCTGTCCAGCTGAGGGACAGGGCCCATTCCTTGGTTCTGTCTCTCACCAGTGCTCGGAGTGCCCCAGGCCTCAGGGCTCCAGGCGCTCCAGGTGCCAGCATCCAGAAAGTCCCGGGCGCTGACCCGAACAGCATGCGGCAGCCCAGCCACAGCGTCGGTGATCACCTCCTCCAATCCAGCCGGCTCCACCTGGCGGTGAAGATGGTTCATCACCGAGTTATTCAGATTGTAAACATTGAGCTTTCCTGGCCCCGGGCCCCAGTCTGCAAAGAGTACCCCTTCCTTCCTGTCCTGTCCCAGTCAGCCTGGCAGAGCCATCTGGGCCTCGGTAGAGTAGCGGGTGGTGTCAGGTCTACACACAGTGTTTGGAAGACAAAACTACATAGTGTTTATATAGACAGGCTGTGCTGGCAGACTGCCTGGGTTCAACTCTTCCTGGGTAACCTTGAGCCTCCTTTTCATTTGTAAAATAGAGATGAAAACACCTAAGTGAAATAAAGCATATGCAAATGTGTAGCTTGGTGCCTGCTGGGCACACAGCACTCAATAAATATTGGCTATTATCTGAGGCAGCCACTTCCCAGACGTGATGCGGCCAAACTCTGACACCTCCCGAGGTGGGAATTCACTGCTGTCTTTATCCGGGGATATGAGTGTTTTGTATCTGGGCATATGAGGATGTGCTCCTGGATGAAAGACACTTCCAATTTTAGTATATGTGCTGCCGAAGTGAGCACGTCACGTCTTCTCCTAGAAAAGTTATTTTTAAAAAGCCGCTGCTGCCTTCCCACAGATAGGCTTACATCAGAGTTACATCCCACAGGACAGAGGCTTGGTTTACTGCTCCCTGCTACAAGCCCAGCACCCAGCACAGAGCCGGGCCCATGGGAAGCCCTCTCTATAGGGAGGCAACAAGGCTCCAATGATCTGCCAGTGCCAGAAATCCATGCAGAACACAGAAACACGCAACCAGGACCCACAGCCCTGGGACACACTCTAGGCCTCACCATGGACCAGGCGGGATGCTGCACTGGACGGTACTGCAGCCGGAACTTGAGCAGGAAGTGGGGCTGGCGGGGCCAGGAGGCAGGGTATGTCCAGCTGGCACGCAGGCGGCGGGGGTAACCAGGTACTGACTCTACCCGCAGTCCCTGGGGTGGGTCAGGACGCACTGAGGGTGGTGGAGACACAAAGTCAGGGCTGGTGACAGGTACCCATCCCTTACCCACCACCTCCCAAGGGAGGGTGGGTGTGTGCCTAAAGGTGCCTGAGGGAGGCACTTTCAATGGGTGGGGAAATCTTAAGCTTATCATCCTTCAGGCTCAGGACCTGTCTGTTATCCTTATTATAAAATGAGCTGAGATCTGGAGACAGGTTTTTGAAAGCTTTGTTGAGTATTTGTGTGTGTATGTGTGTGTGTTTTGTTTGTTTGTTTTGTTAATCCTTACTCGAGGATATTTTTTCCATTGACTTTTAGAGAGAGTGGAAGGGAGAGGTAGAGACTGAGAGAAAAACATGGATGTGAGAGAGACACATCAATTGGTTGTCTCTTGCACACTCCCTGACTGGGCTAAGGATTGAGTCTGTCACCAAGGTACATATCCTTGACCAGAATCGAACCCACAACCCTTCAGTCCAAAGGCGGACACTCTAACTACAGAGCCCAAACAGCTAGGGCTGTTGAGTGGATTAAAAAGTAACCCTGCTTTCCATCAAGGAAGAAGATGAGTTAGCCCAAATTCCAGCCAGAGCTTTAGTGCCCCCATCCCATGTACAGATCCAGAGGAAGGAGGGGCCAGTAATGGCTTCCAATGGACAGGGAGGACTTGAGATGTGGCTGCCTTTAGTCAGAGCTCAGAAGCAGAAAGACAGCTCTGAAGCTAGGCAGCTAGGAAGGACTTGAAGGGAGTGGGGAGTGGCAACAGCCTAGAAGCTAAGGTAACCTGTCTCCTGAGCTCTGATCTTTTTGGCTTCTTGGTCTCCGCAGGGGCCATCTGTGTGCCAAAACAGGGGTCTATGTTGGGAGGGAACTGTCTGGGCGCTTTGGGGAGTTCTGTGTTGGGATATCTGTACTCTGGAGTCTGTTGGAGTCTCTGCGGTTGGGATCTGGGGGACTCTAGGGCTGGGTACTCACAGATGCTCTGCAAGCTCACATCCAGCAGGCGTGTGCTGGCTCCCAGGGGGTTCACTTCAGTCACATTGATTCGGTACTGGCTCCAGAACTCTGCCCCATGGACCACACAGCGGGCAGCCCCCGGGGGGTCCTGTGGGCATGGCCAGGGCCCTGTAGATGGACTTGTCCTAGGAGAGAGGAAGTGGTCTTGGGCTTTGGAAATGCTCGTTGTGGGATCCAGCTGGAGCCCCCAACCTCTCCCTCATGTCCTACCTCTGGCCATCAGCTCCTGGCACTGTCTTCTTCCTAGCAGGGAGGGGCCATCTGAGGTCAGGTAGGAAAAGAGGGTCCTCCCTCTTTCTAAGGCCTTCTTCGGGACCTCCCTCCCAGCCTCCCAGCCCCATGATGTGCTGGCACACTTAAATACACAGACCTTCACACCCCATCACGCACACACCTGTAGGAAGTAACGTAGCGGGTGGGTAGACCGCTGACCTGGCTGGGACTCCAAGTGCAGGAGAAGTTCTCATAATCAGCTGCTCGGCAGGAGACAACAGGCCGAGCGGGGGGGTCTAGGGGCAGAGGGTGCAGCTGGAGACTGAGGAGTCCCCACCTCCCCTCTCAGAGGGCTTACTCAGGACCCTGATTCGCTCAGGAGCCCCATGTCTCATCACTGCCACCCAACACTCCCTCCCCAACTCACAGCCCAGCTGCAGGGTCACTGTGCCCCCAAGTGCACCATCCAGGGTCCGGCAGATGTAGGTCCCTTCGTCAGTGCTGTCTGCCTGGGCTAGGACCAGTTCGTGCCCTCGCCCAGAGTCAGGTCCCTGGAGCAGCCTTGTCTCCCCGTCCCGAAACCAGGACACGGGGGTCCTGCGGGGGAGACAAGGTGATGGTGATAGACAGAGGAAAGGTTTAAAGTGTAAGTCGGACCATGCCACGGCTCTCATTGTCTTCTCACTCACCTGCATTAAAACCCAAACTCCTTCTGCTGATTCACAAAGCTTCTGGTAATTTAGCCCTGGCCTTCCATTCCTTCTTCAGCTCCTCCCTCCCACCCCCTCACCTACTGTACTCCCATCCTGTCCAGTTAGTCTTTTTTCTGTTTAAGAATGTGGAACTCGCCCAGCTGGTGGGGTTCAGTGATTGAGCGTTGACCCATGAATCAGGAGGTCATGGTTCGATTCCTGGTCAGGGCACATGCCCAGTTTGCGGGCTCCATCCCAGTGTGGGGGTGTGCAAGAGGCAGACAATCAATGATTCTCTCTCATCATTAATGTTTCTATCTCTCTGTCCCTCTCCCTTCCTCTCTCTAAAGTTAAAAAAAAAAAAGTGTTGAGCTCATTCCTACCTCAGGGCATTTGCACTGGCCTTTGACAGAAATGCTTCTATCTCAATCTGTGCCTGGCTGCGTCCTTCCTGATCTTCACAGATCAGCTTCAATGTTATTTCCTCAGAGAGGCCTTTCCTGATTACCAATAAAAAGGGACCACTCAGTGATCCTCTTTCAGGGTGCTCTCTTTTAATTTTCTGCCCAGTAGGTATTACTAGTTGGCAAGATTCTTATTTGCTTATTGTCTGACTGCCCCACCAGGATGTAAGCTCTGTGAGGGCTGAGTCTTGCCTGGCTTGTGCACTGCTGTGTCACAGGAATTAGACTAGACCAGGCACTTAGCAGGTGCTCAACACGTGTTGGTTGAAATTGTCTGATGAATAAGGATGGTTTGAAGAATAAGACAGATACAGAGGTGATGATTACAGACACAGGGCAAAGGTGGGAGGGGCATGAGGACTGGGAAGGGTCAAGAAAGGGTCATGAGTGTCACCCCAAAAGGCAGGAGGGCACTTACCCAGCAGTCACTCCAGGGCAACACAGCGTCACGGACCTTCCAGGCTGTCCATATTGGACCCCTGTGGAGGGCACTTCTGAGAAGAGGCTCTTCCTTTCCCTCTCCCTAAACACCCCACTTTATGAGAGCGAAGGGGTAAGGAGACTTTTAAGCTCTGGGTAAAGTCATTGGGTCAGAGTATCCTATCTAATAAAGGGGAATATGCTAATTGACTGTCATGCTCTCACAAGATGGTGGCACCCACAGCCACAAGATGGTGGCACCCAGGCCCCTCAGCCCCACCTCATCCAGCTGGAGTCCCCCAGTCCCCTCAGCCCCACCTCACCCAGTCCCTGCAGCATCCAGCCTCATCCAACTGGAGTCCCCTAGTGCTCTCAGCCCCTCAGGGAAAGGCAGTTGGGGGCGATCGGGCTAGCAGGGGAGAGCAGTTGGAGATGACCAGGCTGGCAGGGGTGGGCAGTTGGGGACGATCATGCCAGCAGGGGAGCAGTTAGGCATCAATCAGGCCGGCAGGGGAGAGGTTAGGGGGCTATCAGGCTGACAGGCAGAGTAGTTATGGGCGATCAGGCAGGCATGGAGATGAGTGGTTAGGAGCCAGCAGTCCCAGATTGTGAGAAGTATGTCTGACTTCAGGGATTGGGCCTAAACTGGCAGTCAGACAGCCCCCAAGGAGTCCCAGATTGGAGAGGGTGCAGGCTGGGTGAGGGACACCCCCCCTCCTGTGCACTAATTTCATGCACCAGGCCTCTAGTCATGTTATAATCTGGAGAGAGGTCTGAGGACAGGTTAGAAAGGGGATGTTGCCAGGCTGAATGTCAGGAGTTTGGAGGTCACAGATTAGATTTGGGGTGGGGGCCACAATGAGGATGGCAAGCCATCAATCAGAGTTGGGTTCATGCAGCAGGGTTCTCACCTGGGGGTCCCCAGGCCTGGGGACAGGAGGAGGAGGCAGACACTAGGGCTGCAGCCACAGCCACCAAGACCCTGCTCAGCCCTGAGCAGCTGCTGCTCATCTGTGAGGAGAGAGGCAGTTTCAGCAATCCCCTACCCCCAAGATAGAAGGCTAACTTCAGCTGCTTCTTCTTCTAAACTGAGGCTTTCTAGGAGGAAAACTGAGGTAAGAATATCAGAAATCACTGGGGGGTCTGAACTAAGATCCCCCTTTCCACTACACACCCCTGTGGTGTGCATATGCCTTAAGCGCACACACGTGCACACACACAGTGCTGTGCGCCCACGTGCACACACACACCCTCCATCTCCATCTCAGTGCTGGGCTTAGGGCCCAGAACAAAAGCTGGAAGCAACAGACTGTGCCAGCACCACCCTTGGCGCCCACCCCTGGCACCAAATGCCAGTACTGGCTCAGTCATTCCTATTAACTCCTCCAACCCAGCTGTTAGGAATCCTGGCATCCACCTGGCCCAAGGCTCATCACTACCTCTGACTGACCTGAGGCAGCCCTCATTACCCTGGAGCCCACCCTGTACTCCTGCCATGGAGCCCAGCCCTGCTCTAGCTGCCAAGCCTTTTCTCGCCTGGGCCTGCCTGGCCTCCTGCTCTGGCTCCTTGGGCCACTCATCTGGGCCGACTCTGGAGTCTTGTTGGTCTCAAGCCTATGAGGCTGGATGGGGCTAGGGTGCAGGCTCAGGCTGTAGAGTTAAGCAGATCCAGATGCCCTGGCTGCTGCCAGAGGCTGGGGCAGGCTAGGAGCCAGCAGATGGAGACAGGGTGGCGGGAAAGGGAGAGGAGGCTGAGGGGAGCTGGGAGCCTGCAGGGACAGGGGTCTGGGGTGGGGTCCACAGGACCAGGAGATACTCAGAGATCAGAACTGGGCAGTGGTGGGACTCAATGAGGTGAGAGCTGAGCTGGGGCAGCAGGAATTCAGGAAGGCAGAGGAAGTAACCAACTATGTGTATATGAGGTTTGGAAGGTGCTGAGAGGGATTCTGGATGGCGGGGAAGCAGGAGAAGGAAGGCAGTGGGGAAGTGGCCATGGGGACAGGAGAAGGGCAGATGGGGAAAGGGCCCTGGGCGAGGGCTTCAGAAGAAGAGTAGTACAGACCCCTCCCAAGTAGAGCAGAACAGGAGCCTCCATGTTCTGTGTGTCTGTTTGAGTGTCTAGTGGCCACCCCAGGCTCCCCAGCCACATCTACCCTGCTCAGCCCCACCCTACCTCGGTGATCCCAGTGGCTAAGTGTCCATGGCCTCCAAGACTTCCGCCCACCAGATACAGCACCGGTCTGAGCTCCACAGTTCTGAGACCCCAGAATCATCTCCTCCTCCCCCTTCCCCTTCCCCCGCCCCTCTGAGCGCTGGATCTCAGCCACTCATAGCCAAGCCCCCTCCCCCCTCCTGCCTTCAACCCCATTCTCCTCCCTCCTCCCTTCCCACCCTCTTAACCTCCTCCCATCCGAGGCCCTGGGAAGGGAAGAGGCCTACCCCCAGTCTGGAAAGGAAGCCACAGGCGCAGCCAGGACCAGCAAGAGGGAAAGGAGGGCTGCTTATGTTCCTATCAGTGACAGATTCCCTATGTTTTCACAGAGCCAGACAGCCACATTCACGCGTGGACTCACCAGGCGCAGTCAACAAACAGATACTCCCCTTGAACAAACGTGGACACAATCAAATGAAAAATCAGATACTCACGCTCCCACTCTTTTCACTCCCCAGCAAAGGTTTCCTGAGGGCACAGGCAGGGCGGGGGGAGGGGGGTGTTTGACGGGGAGAGAGGCCCCAGGTTGGGGGATATAAAGAAAAGCCAAAGAGTCCAGTTTCCCCTCCCCTGGATGTTCCAGCCATTCCTCACCTCCCCCTCCACTCTTTGGGCCCCAGCACCAGGAAATGCCTTTGGTCCCTTGGTGCCAGATACACAAGACCCACACTTACCCTCAGACACACAGTCTCAGATACAGCCACTCACAGTCACACCAATGTACTCAGATATCCTCACTCAGACTCAGACACTTACACTGACACATACCCATACCCTCACACAGAGACACACATCTCACTCTTCCTCCCACAGTCACACGCACACACTTAGCATTCTGCCTCTGGAATGGGGTCATAGCATTTCCTAAAGGCAACTTCTTATCCTTCGCATCGTAGTTTAGGCCCCATCTTCCAGGAAGCGCTTATCACGGCAGATCCCACATCTCATCACGGTTACTGGGCAGCAGGTAATCAAAGAACAGGAAAGTCAGGCATAGCAGTGCTGAGAGAGGCAGAGTTATAAAACAGATACGCAGATACCGGGGGAGACAGAACTGTGAAGAGAGGCAGAGAGCCATAGTTCTAGGAAGACAGTAGTAGGGAAAGAAAAAGAAATATCAGGAGCCCAGCCGGCATGGCTCAGTGATTGAGCTCATCCTACAAACCAGGAGGTCACGGTTCAATTCCCCTCACGGTTCAATTCCCCATCGGGTTTCAGGCTCCATCCTTAGTGTGGGCCATGCCGATCGACGATTCTCTCTCATCATTGATGTTTCTCCTCTCTCTCTCCCTCTCCCTTCCTCTCTGAAATAAATACAAATATATAAATATAAGGAAACTGAGTCAGACAGAGAAACAGAAACTAAGAAGCAATGCACCAGCGACAGGGACTCTTGAGCACAGAAAGGAGGGGACGCCAAATGTGTTGGGAATGGTTCTGTCCACGGGGACATCAGTAGAAAGGTCGGTCCCCTTGTGTTTATATTGATCCCCCAAATATAAACACAGCTCCACTCCCACGCAGTCTAACACTCAGGACACAGGACACACGCGTAGCCCAAGTCTCACTCTTGCGCCGCGACTCCCCGCTCTACGGTTCCTGAGGCCACACTCTGGCTTACACGAACCAGCCACCCCACTCTTACTCTGGCAGAAACTACCTTAAACGCCAGAGACCTTCCCAAAACACATTCCCCGATGCGGTCACGGGACCTCTCACACGCACCAACACACGACCCAGCCTCTCACCAAAAACTTCACACTGACACATAACACGCATAATCCCTGGCACAGCCTCATGCGCAATGACAGTGACATTAGCTGACACTTGCAACAAGGGACACAGTTGCGGAGCTTCACACAGACATCATCACACACAGCCTCACAGCCGCACGCACGCACGCACACGCTGACAGCCCCTCAGTCACACCGAGCCCTTCATCGTACTTCACCCTGCCCGGCCCTCTGCTGGCAAGGCCTCCTCGTGCACGCCCACGGCCCCGCCAGGCCTCACCTTCCGCGGCCTCCGCCGCCAGCGCCCTCCGCCCTCGCCCTCTGCCCCGGCCTCTGCTCCCTCCAGCCCCGGGGCCCGCTATGGGGGTGGCTCCGCCCAGGCACCAATGGAAGGAGAGGGGTGAAACAGGGGGGGTTCCGGCCCATTGGAGCCTCCGACTGCCAATCACCTCCTCCCCACCTCTGCCGGACACTTCCTGTCCGGTCCCGGACCAAGGAGGCTGCTAGGGGACAGAGCCCGGGGGCTGGATTCCTGGGTCCTTGCCTGAAGGCTTGTCCTCCAGGAACCGCAAGACTGAAATCTCTCAGGCCACTCCCCCTACCTTCTGCCCGCAAGCAAAGCCTCAAGTTCAGTCGCTCAGGAGCCACTGGACAGGTGACTGGACAAGTTTAAGATGCCCCTGACTCCAAATGAGGAACAATGGTGTAGGGCAGAGGTTCCCAAACTTTGCTGAATATTGTGGTTTTTAAAACTGCAAACCACACTCCAAACCAATTAAATCAGAAGCTCTGGAGGCTGGACCTAGGCATCAGTATTGCTTAAAACTCCCCAGATGGCTCCAAAATGCAGCCCAGAGGTGTAGGGAATGGTTCTGTTTAAAACGTCTGCAGGGTTTAGGCGAGTGCCTTCAGGAACAGGGTTGTCATCCACACTCCAGCCACTGGGGGCTCAAGGGAAATGCCATGTCTGTCTGAGCTCCTTCCAGACCAGGGCAACACTCCAAGCCCCAGACCCTTCCCCTCAGGGTCTCAAGAGAGAACCCTGAACTGGAAGGCAGGCAGCCAAGGTTCTCCTGCGCCAGGTCGCCACTGTCTGGCCTTGGCGTGATTTCCCTCCCAGAGACTCAATTCCCTTAAGAGAAGAATGGAAACGAAGAGCATTCTGGCCATCCTTGCAGTGTTCACAAGCCCTGTCCTCACCTAAAAGTTTGAAGGTCACCGGGCGGCATCGAGTCTCCTGGGTTGCATGGCCTATTGTCCCCACACAGTAACAGTCTTACCAAGGAAACAGGTCCAGAAGGGTAGGGGCAGACCCCAAAGACCATCCCGTCCTTCCAGGCGCTGGGGCTCCTAACTTCGGCAGCCCCTTTCCTGCTACAGCTGTGTATTAGCCTGTGCAGTGACTGAGGCACAGGGACCACAGAGGTGTGGAAAGCCTGCACCATACATGCTGCACATGGAAGTGCGGAGAAGCCAGGGATACAAAGCCACCTACACGCTCCCTACCCGCCCCTTTAGCCCCTGTGGGCTGGAGCAGAGCCAAGCTGTAGCCACTTACAAAGCCAGGGCTCTGGCCAGCAGCCCATGGTCTGGCCACTGACCACTGGGACCAGGATCCTGCTCACCCGCTCCCCACCAAACATCCAGGCCCAGGCTTGGTGAGCTGACACCCTAGGCGTGGTGGTGAGGGGCCTTCTCCACAGCCTCAGCCACAGACAAGTACCCAGGATTTGTAATCGTCTTCTTAAGCTGGGGTGCTTTTGTTACTCCAGGAGTAAGAGAATCCACAGACAAGACATAACACTGAGTGTTAATTGTGTTCAGAGGTTTAGAGAAGATTTTTATCCGTAAGCTTTTGCACATCTGTAGACAAAAGAAAAGTTGTGGTTCAGCCTTTAACCCAGACTCCTGCGGGTTAGAGTTCACACTCCTCTGGCATGTGATTAAAGTTTGAGAAGTACAGTTTTATTGATCCCACATCTGCCCAAACCATAGGCTCTGGTTCTCTCAGGCAGAAAGCCTTGGGGTCAGCGTGGTCAGGCGATGGCTGCTGTCTCACCGTCCTTCTGTCTCAGGCGGTAATGAACTTCAGGAAGTGCCCTCAGCCTCTCCGCAGCCTGAAAGGGGAAGATGGGAGGAGAGGGGGGGGGTTAGGGCTGCTCAGAATGGTGTATAGAGCTCTCAGTGCCTAAGAGACACTGAAGGAGGGCTTGCAGGACCAGCAGGCTGGGGATAAGGACAGCTGGGATAACCAGAGGAGGAAGGAGTTGAGCAGCTCCTGAGGCCTTTGGAATGCCTAGGTTATAGGGATTCTCGGGGTCATGATTGATGGGATCTTTTGAAGAAATGGGAGAGAAAAGGGGACCTAGGATGCTTTGAGTCTTGACCTGCTCAGGAGTGAGGTCCCTCTGAGCCTGGGCAAGCATTTCGTAGCCAACCATGAATTTCCGAACTGTGGCAGAGCGCAGGAGCGGAGGGTAGTAATGAGCATGCAGCTGCCAGTGGTCCCAGTTGGCTCCGGCCTCTGATCCTGTGGGAGCCCCTGAGAGGAAGAAGGCAGAGATGGTAGAAAAGGCCCTTTCTTAGTTCTACAGCCTAGCCCTGACGCCCCCCTACCCATAACTAGGCTAGGTACTTGAAAGCTATATTTCCCAGCATTCTCTGCCAGAGAGCAGACCAGGCATGGGAAAGCACACTGGAACCTATTTTCACCAAGTCCCTGCCCCACCCTCCGGCCTAGCAGCCTTGCTTGACTTTCCCCCAGCAAGAGTTCAAAGGCCTGCTAGGGGTTGCCGTCCACCAGGCTGGGCCACGGGAGCCCACAAATGATGTTAGGGCTAGATACGGGTGCTCCGGACGCTCACCGTGCCAGCCCATGGAGTAGGGAAAGGACGTCTCAAACAGGTTGTCATACTTGGTCAAGAGCTTCTTCATGATGAAGGCTAGATCTGGAATCAAAGCCTGACGCTCAGCCGGGGCCTGGATGTTGGCCCTACCAGACCAACCCCCATCCAGAGCCCGGCCCCAACATCCCAGCTAGGAGGCTCACCATCACGCTCAGCGGGGGTCAGCTCGGGCAGCCGCCGCACATGCCGGCGGGGGAGCAGCAGTGTTTGGAAGGGCCACACTGCCCAGAAGGGAACCAGCACTAACCAGTGCTCACTGGTCAGGACCAGACGTTCCTGAGCAAACCAAACGCAGATGAGGTCATCAAGGCGGGTGTTGGTCGTCAGCAAACGGGCAAGGGAAGCAGAAGAGAAAAATGGACCGAGAGACTTATGGCTTCTCCCCACAGTCACCATTATCACCTCGTCCAAGTCACCAGCACCTTTCCTTTAGATTACTGCCATGGCCTCCCGACAAGTCTCTTTTTCTATTTCCCTTCAACCCTTTTCCTTCACACACCTGTCTCTTTTGAGGTGTGAGGTTAGATACTCCTTGGGACAGGGCCCTAGCTCTCTCCCACCTTCCTGAGCAGCTCCTGGCGGCCATATTCCATTAACAGAGGCTCCCCATGCTGACTCTGATAGGCTTGTTGAGATTTCTCCTCACGCTGGGCAATATCTGGCAGGAAACTGCTGGCCCACACCTGTCAAAGAGCAGAAGAGAGAAAAAGAAAAAGGCAAGTCCTTCATCCCCAACCCTCCACGTCACTAGCATATTCCCTCTGTCCCACCTCTCACTTCATTGCCCTCCCCATAGCCTAGGAATGTACTGGCGCCCCTGCCACGCCTACCTGGCAGTGGGGGTGAGGGTTCGAACAGCCCATCATGGCTCCTTTGTTTTCAAAGATCTACCAAGCAGGGGGTTGGGGAGGTTAGGGAGTTTTAGTAGCCAAAGAGACCCCAAGTCAACCCTTCCAAACGACACCCTGTGGAAACAGGAATGCCAGTTCCCAGAACCAAAGCTGCACCACCCCCTCCCTGCTCATCCAGGGGCGGGGGTAACCTTACAGACCTGCACCCAAGGGTATTGGGCACCCAGATCCTCTGTGACTGAGGCCCACACATCGATGACCGTCCGGATCTCAGGGATTGACATGAGTGGCAGTGTCATATCCGACCAGGGGTGGAAGCACAAGACCTTACTGAGTAGTGCAGGAGGGAGGAATGACAGAAATATGGGGCTTGGAGGTGCTAGGGGCAGGGTCCAACCCCAGTGCTCGGTCTAGGACAGGGGTTGAAGGTTATAAGAGAGGAAATCCATAGTTACCAAACACCTCGAGCAGCCTTTGCTTGAAAAAGAGGGTGATCACTGGGTCCTGAGATAAAAGGGTGTCACTCTCTGCAACAGAAGTCCCCACGCAAGGTGCAGTCTCCTTTCCCCCAAAAGCAGTAGAGCCAAGTTACCTGGATTGGGGGCATCAGGCTGCAAAGCTGGAAAGTCATTGTCAAACAGGAAGGTGCCATCATAGTGGGGATTCACCTACGGACAAGGGTGGGCTACAAGTAGTCGATGCCCCATGCCACCAGTCATCTGGTGGGCTTCAATGGCCAGACAGGGTACAAGAGGGTGGGGAAGGCCCACTCTGGAGTCAAAAAGACTAGATGAGATATGACCCAGAAGGAAGTCCATTACCTTCTGGGCAAGAGACAGCTCTAAGTGGGAGCAGCACTTCCCCTGGCCCAGGCTGCAGAGGTAGGCTCCAAAGGCTTACCTCCCCATTGGCCCGTGTGGCCCCCGGACACAGAGGGTTGCGGGGGTCATGGCGGGGCACCGTCTCCAGAAGCGAGGGCTCTACTTGCCCCTGCCAGGGTCGCTTCATGCGGTGAGCTGACACCAGCACCCACTCATCCTGCAGCGGGTTGTAGCGGATATGCTGATGCTCTGTGGGCAAAGAGAGTCAAGATCAGTCAGCAAAGTTCTCTGTCCACCTCTCCCACGGATCTCACCCACCAGCAGGCCCAAGCTCGGAGGCACCTCCTTGGCCCCGTCTGGCTCAGGAACCGAAAGGACCGGGCTTGGGCGTGCCCAGTGCAAATTAGCTTGCGATCCAACAAGGGTGTGCCTCTGCACCGCTCGGGCCCGACCGGGTGGGCGCGCCCACCTGGGGGTGCGGGCGACAAGGTCCTAAGGAAGGAGAGGGCTCGGCTCCGCGTCCCAGCGCGTCCCCGCCGCCCTACAGTTACCGCTCGCCAGGAAGGTGGCGGTGGCGTCCGCCTCGGACGCCTGCTGGCGCCGCTCAGGACCCGCTCCGCCGCGCGACATGAGGCCGACGTGGGCGATCTTCTGTGGCGGCCGCCCCGCCGCCTCTCACCCACCTCGGTCGATCCAGCCCCGCCTCGCCCCCCGGGGATTGGCCAGTCGCCAGCACGTGACCGTCTGGGGGCCGAGCGGCCCCCGAGGGGCGGGGCTCAGGCCGACCTAGCGCTATAGGGGGCGGCTTGGGTAAGTCCGTGGCCAAAGTCAGTACCCAGGGAAAAAATCTCTGCGAGCTGCTTCCTGCCCATCCCTGGGCTCCAGACGCTCACAAGGTTTCTTCACTGCTTGCAGCCATTCGTTTGGTCATTCATTCAGCAAATATTGACTGAGTGTCTACTCTGTGCCAGGCACCCAGGCTGCGTGGGATGCAAAGGGATGCCCCTGTGTGCACGAGTCAGGCATGGCCTCTGCCCTCCTGGAGCTTACGTTCTAGGGCAAAGTAAAGGTACAACCCTGGATCCACAGTCACCTCGCCCACCTGCTCCGTGGCAGGTGGGAGGAGAGGCAATCTTGGAGGGCATGGGCGAGGTTGGTGATCTGCTTCAGCTGAACCCTGGCCTCAAATGGAACCTGGAGGAGTGTGCACTACACTATAAGCATCCCCACCAGTCAGCAGAAACCGGGTTGGGAAAATAGGACTAAGTAACTGTGAATGAAAAGGGGGCTATGCCACAAACCTGGCAAGTTCCAGGTTGGCAGGCCTGACCAGTTCAGGGACGGAAAGTAACCAACCAGGATGGTCTGATCACAAGTTCCTAACCGGACAGTTTCTAGCGGGTCGTCATGTCCCAGACCTAGAGCTAAAGGTCAACCTTTGCTTTCCGTGAGCTCTGTTCATTGTCCTTACGCATCTAGGCTAGCATAACTGTGACATGTCAGAGGGATTTTCTTTTCCAGATCCCTTGAAGGTACAACCACAGGCCCCAGAACACAAGACCATCAGGCCCCTCGTTGCTATCTTGTTCCTGGAATACCATCTCTATGTACAGTGCATGTTCATTATTAGCTATACTGTACCCACCAATGTACAAGAAGTATGTGTTTCTCTATTTTGCTTTTTATCCAGTCCTGGAGATTTCCCTGCTTTGCTTTCTCCTACCTCCTTAATTTACCACCAATGGACTTTATGTAGCTTTTTTACATTTCTCCTTTGATTCTAAATGCTTAAAAGGAACAGCAAAACTGCCATTCTGTTGAGCATTTTCTCAACCCACTTAGATTTTACTTCCAGGCACATCCTCAAAATTTGGCTCAAATAAACTCTTTCAAAACTTTTCTAAAGGTTTGGACA
>PVJC01007290.1:0-51955 GCA_004026665.1 Murina feae | reverse complement strand
ATCGGAGCTGAGCTGAGGGGCGCAGCTTCACTTTCGCTCCTGCCACAATGGAAAGGGCTGTTTACTCAGGTCCGGGAGTGGCGGCCGCCATGTTGGCTGGGCTAATTTGCATACAGCCGCTCTGATTGGCTGGTGGGCGTGGCTTACCCTGTCTCGGAGAAACGGTTAATTTTAATATTTCGCTTTTATTAGTTTAGATGAGATATTGCAACATTTGTAGAATTTAGGATCTAATTCTAGGTGTTCAATATTCTTTAGTGTAGATACCATAATGTTGTGTCACCATTACTGTGTTGTTTTGTTAATTTTAGTTTTTGGCTTTCCTGGTTAGTCTTAGAGATCATGGTAAGGACTTTACGCATTATCTTGTGCCATCCTTACACATAAGTAAGAATTCTCATCCTTGTTTCACAGATGAGTCAATTGAGGCTTAGTTAATGTCACCTTGATTAAAGCCAGGTGGTTCTCACATGGTGCATTTGAACCCAGGGTCCACCTTTCTAGTCCTGAGGAACATTTTTTTTTTAACACAAAGTAGGTTTCAAAAAGTCCTTGTTGAGCTGCTGAATGCTGAGACAGTAGAAAAGCAACAAAAATGCTACATTGTGCAAAACAACTCCTAGAAGAGCTCAGCAGTGAAACTTTGACGGAGGTGTTAAAACCGAATGCCCTGTGAAGGAGCTAGGCAGGTCTGTAAAGACCCAGAGCAGCTCTGCAGAGACTGAGCCCCGTGTGCTTCAGTGAATTCCGAAGGGGTTTCCAATGCCTGCTGATTGTTAGAGAAAAGGAAGTAGAATTTTAAGTCATAATTCTCCTAATAATGCAATCCAGTTTGGGCTCTTCCAACATCTTAGGGGGTTAGGGGAAGGAAGGACAATAAAAGTGTCACAGATCCCCCACACGAAACTTCTAGGCTTTGACCAAAATAAAACGCCATTTTTGAAATGTGAAGACCTGAGATAACAAATATTATAGACTCCATGCACAGTTCTCCTAAACCAGTTCAGGCTTTCAGATGAAGTCTGGCCTGACAAATGTAATATTCCCATCACCATCATTAGCTTACTACATGAACACACACACACACACACACACACACACACTCACACACACCACATGTACACTCACACACCACAAATACACAGACCACACACATACACCACACACACACATACACACATATACTACATACACACACACCACATACACACATACACCACATACACACCACCACATACACACATACACCACATACACACACACCACATGCACACATGTATCACATACACACACACCACATGCACACATACACCACATACACACACACCACATGCACACATACACCACATACACTGTGTACACACCACATATACACATACACTACATACACACATACCACATGCACACATATACAGACACCAAGTGCACACACACCACATACACTGTGTACACACCACATACACACACATACCACATACATACATATACCATGCACACACATACCACATACACTGTATACACACCACATATACACAGATACCACATGCACACACATACCACACACACATACCACATGCACACACACCACATATACTGTGTAGACACCACATACACACAGACACCACATACACACAGACACCACATGCATACACACACCATATACACACAGACACCACATGCACACAGCACACACACACCACATACACAGACACAACATGTACACACACGCCACATACATGCACACCACATACACACATACACACAGACACCACATGTTCACACATACCTTATACACACACCACATACACACACACATACCACATACACACAGATACCACAGACACAGAGCAGCAGTATCAGCATCGCCTGCAAGCATATTAGAATGCAGGTGGTCAGGCCCTACTCCAAATCCAGCGAACCAGAACCCACATTTTATATGATGCTCCTGTAATTCACAGACAGGCATGATTAGGAAGCACTGGGCCACAGGGTGCCTGGCAAGTGTCCTTCCTGTAGGTGCTAAAGCAGATAGTGATGAGTAACTGACAGGAACGTCTACGATAATTTCACCCACTTGTTGGTATTGCTGGTGCTCTGCATGCTGCCAGCTGGATGTGGGACTGAACCAAAGCCCTGCAGTCTTCTTGCAGGCCCTGACCTTGGAAATGCAAGGGCCACACCCAGCTTCCGTGCCAGTGAGGGTGGGGTCACTTATGATACTCAGGTTCTCCTTGTGCATCATTTAAACGTATCCATGGCATTCTTTACGATGTTCACTTTTATGTAGGTCTTTCTAATGCACCCCTCCCATTGTGAAGACTTTGTTTATCTAAGCACTAATATATTCAAGCACGTTATTTGGTTTCCATGGCTTTGTATCTTAACACGATTTGAACCCTTTGGAATCAGGTACATTGCAATCAATCCTTATTTAATTGCAAAAGGGAAGGGATAGGGTCTGAAGAAAAATAAGTATTGAAATGGAATTTAGAATCAAGCCTACTTTGACCTTTATTTCTTTGTTGCTTTTTAATTTTTATTTTCCTGAAGAACAATGATCCATGGATTCCCCTCATTATGTGAGGGTTCCTAATCTTTGTTTCTGATGAAAAATCAAACTGAAGTGGAGTCCTGTTTGCGAACAGAATAGAAACATAGCTCTGCTCCACGGAGCCGAGCTGGTGAAGCAGAGTGAAGCACACTGCTCCTATCAGGGCTGAAGCCTGCTCTGTGGACACACCAACAGCTGAGCAAACCTGGCAAGGCAAGGGGACTAAGAATTCTGTGTTTGCCTCCACAGCTTCTGTTTCATTTAGGTCCCACCTTATGAGCTTCACTGCGCAATGCTGCGGGTAGGGATAGGACATTCAAAGTGGAATTCACTCCAAACCACAGCATTTCTCCTCAATTTTAGGTCGCGACTGAAATTGGGTTTTAATGTGAAATTGGCCTCAGGCTCAGCAGATGGTTCCCAAACACCAAGAGCATCCGTTTGCCTTCTGTACGTTGATGTGGTTATAACAAAGTATAAAACTGCAAGGGAACTCATATCCTGTCCAGATCTGGCCTTCCTCCCTCTCTCCTGTTCCTCCCACTTTTTCTATTTATGTCATTTGGTGCTGAAACACACACCTCACTGCCTTCAGCCTATGCCAGTCAAACATGTGATGATGAGCAGTGAGTGTGGATGGAAAGAGAAGAGGAGGACATCTCTCTGCTAGACTTAGTGAGACCAGAGCATATGTTGGTTTTTCTCTTTCTTAAAAAAAAAAAGTCCCTATAAAATTTGGGGTGAAAAGGTAAGTAAGTTGGATAGTGGATTTATTTATTCTGACACACTCCCTGGTAATTCTCATCTTTCAGTCATCCTGCAGCCACACTGGCAGGCATTCTGGATATCAGTTATGTTCCCAATTCGTGGCAGTAGCTGGTAGTGATGGCATTTCGTACATCAGATGTAAAAATTAAAAACCAAGTGCTAGAGGGTGTTCACAATAGCAGAACAGATCCATCCAAGCATTGATCGAAAGCCCTTCAGAAAGCCAGCCTTTCCCAGCCCTCCCCTTGCGAGGCGTTGCAACAGAACAGGTAAATAGTGGTGGCCCAGAAATGCACTCTCTCTCCTCACTTAAAAAAAAGGGGGGGGGGACTATAAAAGGCATGGGATGGTTCCAGAAATATTTTCACTTTAAGCATTTTCAATCAGATTCTTAATCGGTACACAAGGAGAAAGCTCCGGCAAACCCCACTTAAGATGATGCTTGACCAATAGATGTAGGAGAGTCGAGGGTGCTCTAGGCAGCAGGGAGGTGACATCATCAGGTGTCCAAGCAATTTGCATCTCATTTTCATTGGTAGAGAACTCCACGGAGAAAGGTCATATGATCCCATATTTTCCTTACTAATCTGCGCCAGGACCTTATTTTCTATTTTTGTCAAAAACTGTCGTTTCATGTTTTCCTTTTTGTAGGGAACCTAGATTCTTAAGTCTGTGCAGAAAGACTGGTTCATCATTAGTCTCTTCATATTATTATTTTATTCCTACAAATAAACAAGTAGGTCACCAAATTTAAAAGATACAGGAACTTGGAGAAAGTTTAAGAATGATCTCAAGGGTGGCAGAGTAAGTGGATGCTGCACGGACATGCGTCCAGGAACAAACTGATATTACAACTAAAATACATTAAAACTTCCTAAATAATCAACAGAAAACTCACAGGAGAGAACTTTGATACCTGAGGACCAAAAATGAAGACTGCATAGAGTCTGATAGGAGAAGCAGAGGCATGAAAGGGCTGACTGGGTGCCCATAGACAGCAACTGAAGTCTCAGAGAGATATTTGAGCTGTGGGGGGTTGTCACTGGGAACTCTGGGATCTAATCCCCAAATTGGACCCCCTGAGGAGAGTACTAATATAACATCTGGCTATGAAAAGTGGTGGGTGCTATCTGCCAGGGAGTAACAGCTGAAAATTTAGGCACTCTCTTAAAGGGCCATGGACAAAATTCCCCATGAAGCCACACACTGTGCGCTCTGGCAGAAGGAGGGTGAAATGGACTGGAGCTATGAGAACAGAAGCCAAGGCTGGGCACTGAGGGATACAGCTCAGAAGGCAGACATCCCACGTTTACTGGGCTGTCATTTTTTCAAGCAGTTGAGGACATCTTTCCCACATAGACATTTACCTTAACTGGAGGAAGATAGTTGACACACCCAATTGGAAAACACCTTGCCCTGAGGCCATTTAAGAGATTAAAAGTAAGAATTAGCCTCTAGGTGGAACCAATTGCCCTATCCTGTGGAAAAAAAAGTCTCCCCACATCTGAAGACAATTGTCTGGGAGGCAATTCAAGTCAGAATCCTATGAGTCTGTAGGCAGTGGTGGTCTCCAGAGGTTTGAGTCTATGCCTGACCTAATTAGTCAGAAACAACTTTAACACTGTCTTGCACTAGAGATTGAGAGGTCTAGAGGAATACATAGTCACAAACCCAAACAGAAAGCCGAAAGGAGGAGATAAAGAATAATGATCTCAAATAATTATAAATTAAAATGAATTATAATTAATATAAAATAATTAAATCAGACACTTCATAAATCCAACACTGTAAGTCCATCTACTCAGAGAAAGAAATTAACCTCACTTTACCACGATGTCTTTATAGAGCTGTCTCCTGCCAGCTATCTGGTATCATTTTATTTTATTTATTTATTTATTTTTAAAATAAATTTTATTGATTTTTTACAGAGAGGAAGGGAGAGAGACAGAGAGTTAGAAACATCAATGAGAGAGAAACATCAATCAGCTGCCTCCTGCACACCTCCCACTGGGGATGTGCCCACAACCAAGGCACATGCCCTTGACCAGAATCGAACCCAGGACCCTTCAGTCCAAAGGCCAACACTCTACCCACTGTGCCAAACCAGTCAGGGCTATCTGGTATCATTTTAGAGTTGGAATAAAATGAAAAGAAAATAGAAAAGAAAGTGTTCTGTATCAATTCTCTTCTCTCTCCCAGTGGTTTTGTTTGTTTGTTTTTCTTCTAATTGTTTTTGTTTTGTTTTTAATACTTGGCAATCTGTGTTAAAGAAGAGAAAATGGACTTTTGTCAGTTCTGGCCCCAATCCTATTTTCTTGGCTACTTCTTTTCATGAGTTAAGTTGGTGTACTTAAAAAAAAAACACAGCTACTTTCTTTAGAAATTCTGAGCCAGTGTCTACATCCAAATAATATTAGAGAATTGACTTATGATAAACTTTGTATTTTATAAACCTCAATTTTATGTAAGATCTCTTTTTCTTAAAAGAATATGCCATGTCAGGTGTTTCCACTTTTTTTTTTTTAATTTCTCTCTCCATAGATCCTAAAAATAAGTAAGTATTTCTTGTTTGCAATTCAGTTTATTCTAGTAATTTTTGTCCTAATCATTGCAACTAGTAAAGTGATTTTTCTGAAGGACCAAATTATACATTGTATTTTAAAACCATCATTTTTCTTTTGTCTTCTGTTTTATTTTCTTCATTAAAACTTTCAAGCGCTATCTGTTTTGGCTCAATGGATAGAGCATCAGCCTGTGGATTAAAGGGTCCTGGGCTCAATTCTGGTCAAGGGCACATGCCCAGGTTATGGGCTTGATCCCTATTAGGGGCCTGCAGGAGGCAGCCAATCAATGATTCTCTCTCATCATTGATGTTTCAATCTCTCTCTCCCTCTTCCTTTCTCTCTCTGAAATCAATATATATATATATAGTCATATATATATATATATATATATATATATATATATATATATAGCCTGGTGCACAAAAATTTGTGCACTCGGGGGGTGGGGATCCCTCAGCCTGGCCTGTGCCCTCTTGCAGTCTGGGACACCTTGGGGGAAATATCCACCTGCTGGCATGCCTGGCCAGCCTGGGTGAGGGGTTGAGGGCCATTTTCAGGCTGCCCACAGCCCCTTCAGGGTTCATGCACTCGGGGATGGGAGGGCTGGTGAGTGCAGGCCTGGACGTTTCCCACCAGAGGGCCCACGATCGCACATGCCTGGTGGGCCCCCACCGCTGAGGGGACATACCTGGCGCAGAGCTGGGTGTTGAGCCAGGGGTGGACACTGGTGCAGGATCCCTCGGTGGGGCCCTGCTGCTGAACAAACACACCTGGGGTGGAGCCGGGCAGCAGACTGGCTTCGAATGCTCCACACTGTGCAGCAGACGCTCCCGCACACCCTGTGGAGGCCCCCGGGGGGCTGATGAAGGTAGTGGACCCTGGACGGGTGCTCCTGCACGCCCCCGAGGAGGCCCCCGGAGCAGAGCCAGGCAGTGGACCCAGGACAGGTGTTCCTGGACACTCCGAGGAGGCCCTCGGGGGGCAGAGCCAGGCAGTGGACCCGGGACAGGCGCTCCTAGATGTGCCAAGGAGGCCCCAGGCTGGACCCCCTGCCCCCCACTAAGCTGACACACGTGGCACAGCTATGCCGGCCGCGGAGGCTCCCAATGCAGGGCCGCCCTGACAGCCTCCATCTTGGCTGGGTTAATTTGCATACAGCCGCTCTGATTGGCTGGTGGGCATGGCTGTGAGCAGAGATTCAGCCAGCCTAGGCAGGCAGTTGCAACAGAAGCCTCTGGTTTGCTCTAGCTCCATGGCTGCTGGCCTCCATCTTGGCTGGGTTAATTTGCATACAGCCACTTTGGTTGGCTTGGAAGGCATGGCTTGAATGGTGGGCGTGGCTTAGGTGCCTCGGGTAAGTCAATTTGCATATTACTCTTTGATTATAGTAGATATATATATATATATATATATATATATATATATATATATATAACCTTCCTCTCTCTGAAATAAATATATATATATATATATATATATATATATATATATATATATATATATAATCTTATAAGAGGGCAATATGCAAATTGACACTCACTCCATCACACCCAAGACATGTCCACCAGCCAAGCCACACCCACCAGCCAATCAGAGCGACTGTATATAAATTAACCCAGCCAAAATGGCAGCCAGCAGCCAAGGAGCTAGAGCAAACAGGAAGCTTCCATTGCACTAGCAATGGAGGAAACTGCCTACCTAGGCCAGTGGGGCCTCTGCTCAAGGCAACAATGTTTCAATTATAGAAGATAAATAAACCCCAGAATCCTGCTTCCAGCCAGCCTCACTGGGACATTGGGTCAATGGGAGCTGTAGGTAGCCTGAAAATGCCCTCAACCCCTCACCCAGGCTGGGCACACCTCCATGGGGTGAGGGTTCCCACAGGGGGGCTTGGCCAGCCTGCAAACAGCCATCAGTCCCTCATCCAGGCTGGCCAGGCACGCCAGCAGGTGGACAACCCTTGAGGGGTCCCAGACTGCGAGAGGGCACAGGCCCGGCAGAGGGACCCCCCCAAGTGCACAAATTGGACAGCCCCCAATGACTCCTGAGCTTTAAGCAATTTATTGGTTAGGCCCTAATAGGGACAGAGTACAGACTAATTTTCAAAAGTTGCAACAATATAACAACCTGAAAGTTTTTTTAAAAAATGAAACAAAAATAGGTTGCCTATTAGCCTGTTGCAGATCTGCATAAAAAATGCCATTACATTTTTGCTGCTCTTTTAGCTTAGTGGGTGTCTCATTTAAAGGAATGCTTTCTAACATGTCTTTCAGCCTGTCACGGATGAGAAGCCAGGCACTGAGGAAGCTTACCATAGCTCCAGGCAGTGTTAGTGCTAACCAAAGCCAGGCAAGAAGACCATTCCCATGAAGTACTGCAAATATTTGTGTGGTTCAAAGGGGGTAGGAGAATGTTTCAGGTAAGAAGCAAATCTATAGAACAAGAGGGATGAGACATTTTACAAATCTTAGCAAAATAAAATAGAAGATGGGTAGGGGGAAAGGAAGGCAAAAAGCATTTGAATTGAAACATGGACTTAGATTTTATAGGATGACAGCTCATTATGCCTGCAGAGAAGCCCTTTGATTCTTTTGGCAAAGGACAATTAAAAACTCTAGACTTCAAACATGCTCCTGAGCCATCTCAGATTTTGAAAGATGCACCTACAGCATCTCCCACCACTCACACTCGCCCCTACCTGATGCAGGTCCTCAGGCCTAGGACACCCAAACAGATTGCTCATCACCACATACTCTTCAAAATGCAAGGGCAAGGAAGAGAAATCTTGGTGACCACTGCAGAGGTGGGAGAGGGCAAAAAGTAATAAGGTCTCCTCCTGAGATTATCTTGTACACTCTGTTCTCATAGTTTCTTTTTTTTTTTGTTTGATGGCTTTGTGAGTGTGATACTTCTACCTAATGTGAAAGGCACCATCCTCATTATTTGATTAGTTTGATAAACTTTGCCCCAGTTTTAGGGTATTAAGTATCAACATGAAATCTGAAAGGCAGTATCTAGTGTTGTTTGGCTCCAGTGGCCACATTTTCCTTCCCCAATAAGACTATGGGAATGTACTAGTCTCCTGAATTCATTGGTTTAATTAATGCCAACATACCCTTCCATGCAGGCACCTGAGAACACAATGGCAGCTCTCACTCTAGGGACCTCTTTGGTATTACTGCCATTTTTCCTTGGCGGGCACAACCATCTCCTCCTGGGCCTCCCAAGGGTACCCTCACCATCATCATAGTCCTCTGCAATAGTAATTCATGCATTTTCTGTGTATCAGTGCAGTTTGGGAGCAGTTCTATCATCCATGGAAATAGTGCAGAGACTGGTAGGAATATGCTTTGGATTTCTTGCCTGTGAATGGATTAAATGAAAGCAAATCCTAGCTGAGTCTTCAGAATAATGAGCACCATGTACTTTGTCAAATAGTCTAATTTCAAGGTCCATAAAGAAGATGTATCAGAATTTTCATTAAAATCCAGTGGAAACAGGCCTGGGTTCTAGAAAGAGAGTGTGTTATGTGAGACAGAAAAATGGTAAACATTGGCTTACCAAGATCTAGGTCTTTCCTTCTGGTTGAAACAATCTACAATAAGTTTTTATTATAATAAATGACTAGAAGAGCTCTTTGAATGGATTGGGCTTTGCTTTCACTGTTGATTGGCATAACTGTAATTCTAAGCATGCCTCACGTCAAAACAGAGTGCTGCATTATTCACAAATTATGCATTAGCTCAGCAGGAAGACTACAGAGAATAGGCTGCCAGAACCAAGAATACGATCTTAAATCCCAGCCTCAACATTTACAAACGCGGTGACTTTGAACATGTTACTTAGCTACTCTTAGTTTGATTTTCTCTTCTGTAAATACAGATAATAATTGTAATTCCTGTAAGGTTATTGTGTGAATTAAGCCACATGATGCCTAACAAGCCTCTCCATGGTTCTTTGACATTTAGAAACTGCTCAATAAGTAATAGTTGAAATTAGTTAGAGGATGTCTCATATTTTCCAGCATTCACCTAACATCCCTAAATATTATAGCTAAAAATCTGTCTTAAACCCTATCACATTATTTCAATATCCTATCTAATAAAAGAGCAACATGCAAATTAGGTGTCACTCCATCACAAAGATGGCCACCACCATGGCAACAAGATGGCAGCTCCCAGTTGGGCTCAGCCCCACCATTGAAGTGGTCAGGCCTGTTAGCCAGGCAGGCTGCGGGGGAGGCAGGGGGCCCAAGAAGTGGAACAGGTGATCAGAGGGGGCTGGAGGTCCTCTGCCCAGGCCAGAGGCCTTTGCCACAGGCCTCAGGCATGGGCAAGGGTGGAGCTGGTGATTGGAGGGGGCTGGGGTGGAGCCGATGATCTGAAGGGTATGAGGGTGCCCTACACAGGCATAAGGCCTGGGCCAGAGGCCTCAGGCCTGGGCAGGGGCAAGGCCTGAGATCACAGGGGCCTGGGCTGCAAAAGCTAGTGATCAGAGGGGCAGGAGCAGAGCTTGCAATCACAGGGGTCTGGGCACTGGTGAAGCTGGGAGAGAAGGGGCCTGGGGGTCCCCTTCCCAGGCCTACAGCCTTGGCCAGAGGCTCAAGGGTAGAGCAGGCAATAATAGGGGCCTGAGGGTCTCCTTCCCAGGCCTATAGCCTTGGCCAGAGGCTTCCAGTGAAGCAAGGGCAGAGCCAGCGATGGCAGGGGGAAGGATCAGAGCCAGTGATCGCAGAAGCCTGGGCTCTGTGAAGCTGGTGATCATAGGGGTTTGGGGAGTCCCCTGCCCAGGCCTATATCCTTGGCCAGAGGGTACAGGACTGGGCGGGGGTGGAGCTGGAATTGGAAGGGCAGGGGTGGAGCCAGTGATCAAAGTGAACTACAGAGAAAATACCTTTTCTTACAGCTCATTGGCTAAGCTCCCTGTATGCCACTGGTAATATTCTTAGTAACTTGGGTAATAAGAATCCAAAAAGGTGATCTAGGATTTTTACACACTCCTGGAGGAAAAAAAAAAAAAAATGAAGGTCCACTGCTGGAGGGCTTAGAAATGTCATATCCTGCCCTAGCTCATTTGACTTAGTGCATAATGCCTCAACCTGCTGACTCAAGGGTCTGGGTTCAATTGTGACCAAGGGCATGTACCTAAGTTGCAGCTCCTCCCTGGCCAGAGCCCAGATCAGGGCATATGCAGGAGGCAACCAATCAAAGTGTTCCTCTCACTTTGATGTTTCTCTCTGTCTTTCCCTTCTCTTCCACATTCTCTAAAAATCAATGGAAACATATCCTCAGGTGAGGAAAAGAAAGAAAGAAAGAAAGAAAGAAAGAAAGAAAGAAAGAAAGAAAGAAAGAAAGAAAGAAAGAAAGAAAGAAAGAAGTCATATCCTATGAAAGACACATCTTGAAAATGCCTAAAGAAAGTTGTCATTTTTTTCATGGTGAAGGGACTGGAGTCCATGTTGATGAAAACACCTTGGTGTCTGTGGTGACTGGCAGTGGCTGCAGCAGCAGGGTGATGGGGCTGGTGGCTTCCCCTAATTAGCCTGGTCGCCTCCCACAAAGGGAGGCCAGACTGTGGCTTAAGCCCACTCCCCAAGGGGAGCAGAAAGTGGGCCTAAGCTTTTAGTAGGACATTCCCTGAGGGCTCCCAGTATGTGAGACGGGGCAAGCTGGGCTGAGGGACCCCCCCCCAGTGCACAAATTTCATGCACCAGGCCCCTAGTTAAATAATGAAATGCCATTTGTAATTTTCTTATAAAGGTATTTCTTTCCTATTAAACTTGATGCTTGATGTTTTTCACCATAGAACATTGAGTCTGATGTCAACAATCCGTCCAACAAATGTGTACTAATAACTTCCCATGAACAGACAAACTAACAGGATTTCCTTCTTTTGTGTGTGCACCAGTCTAAGTGTCAGACACATCGAATGCAATACAGGACCCACATCTTAAACATCTCCTGTGTACCAGATGGTAGCCATCTCATTTTGAATCTTGGAATCTCAGGGGGGAAAATACTTTCATAAAATGAACCACCTTGGAAATATCAAGGACTTATGTTGGTGACATAGACACACATTTATATGCTTCAAATTTCTACACAACACTTTCCAACTAGTTCACTGCATATGGGGAGACATGAAACATGGTTGGAAAGCTTGTAAGGAGGACATGCTGAGAAAAGGGAAGTGCGGGGAAGGCCGCCTGCCATGTTTATCAGAATTCCAATTTAGGGGAGTGCTGAAGGCAGAACCCCTAATTATTCCTTGACCTTTCAAAAAAAGTCTGCATGAGCATACCCCAGGGTGTTTACTGGAATCCTTATGCTTCATCTTTTGGGTGTCCTTGCTTAAAAGACATTACAAACACATGTGTCCTTCCAATATTACTTACTCTGTTGATTGTGTCTAAAAGATAAACTTTATCTCAAACTGCTGCTACAATAAAAGCCTAATGAGGCAGGCAATCAAAGCTGCCTAGTTCCTTCAGCCATGCAGTCCCTTAGCCCTCTCTTTCACAGCAAACATTATGTCAGAATAATCCATTCATCTGTCACTCAGTGTCTGCTGGTCAGCCCTGGCAGCTGTACTTAGAAGAATTCTGAGGAAGGATACAATCATTAACATAGCCATTTTTATATTGGGCTTTCTAGGACATTCAGATTCAGTGGGGGTGACTTGGGTGTTGGACTGATATGGGGGGCCAGGGTCTCTATTTTCTTCAAAGCAGCTCCTTCTCTTTTATCTGTTTCATATACTGGCTTCTGATTAAACTGTCTAAAAGGGGGGTAGCTCCGCTACTAAAAATCAATCAAACAAATAAACAGTTTGAAAAACACAGTGTTAAGACATTTTAATCCAATGTATTTTTTCTTTAACATCTCCAAAGCTCACCTGTCACACAAAATTTACAGCAGCTTAGTGTTCAACAGTGTGTCACGAACTACTCCAAACTTAATGCTAAATTTTATCCAATTTATAGCAATTTATAGCATAGATTGTTCTCTTCTTCCTCTGCCCCAAGAACCCTCTTATTCGTATATTCTGAGTAAAAGCAAGGAATTGGCCTTCTTGCAGAGACATTAACCATACTCCAAGACAAATCACTAACCATATTAGTGTATGTGTGTGCGCATGTGTGTGTTTACAAGGAGAAGAAAGGGTAAAATCCAGGTATAAAAGTTACTTGTAGCCCTAGCCAGTTTCACTCAGTGAATAGAGCATCAGCCTATGAACAAAAGGGTCCCAGGTTCAATTCTGTTCAAGGGCATGTGCCTCAGTTGCAGGTTCCTCCCCAGCCCTGGCCCTGGTAGGGGTGCATACAAGAGGCATCCAGTCAACGGGTTTCTCTCACATTGATATTTCTATCTGTCTTTCCCTCTCTCTTCCACTCTCTAAAATCAATGGAAAACCATTCTCGGGTAAGGATTAAAAAATTACTTCTAACAAATTATATACATTAAAAATAGATTTTTTTGTCCTCATATCTCTTTTAGCTTATTAGCTCTTCATAATGACTTCTGTTTTTAAATATATTTTTTCTTGATATCAGAGGAAGGGAGATGGGGAGATAGAAACATCAATGATGAGAGAGAATCATTGTGCCTTACACTGGGAATCTAGCCCACAACACAGAAATGTGCACTGACTGGGAATCAAACCATGGCCTACTGAGCCGTGCTGGCCAGGCCATAATGACTTCTTTTAAATACCAACTTTCTCAGATGCCATTGTGAAGATCCAAGCACAAGCTCTTTATTACCTCTCTCTATGCTTCAAGAATTCATTTCTTTCTTCATACATCCACCCATTCAATAAACATTTCTGAATTCCCCAAAACTGTGAAATGGTGAACTAAATAGTCCTAAGGCAAGCCACACATACATGGTAAGCAAACATGGAGGCAGCATGTAGAAGTAGAATTAACACAGGCTCTGGGGTCTGACCAGCGTGGTGTGGGTCCCATCACAACAGTTATAAACTCTCTGAACTTGAGTAAGTGGCTTATTCTCACTGAGTCTCAATTTCCTTACCTGCGGAGGGCTTTGTAATATCTTTCTCATATAATTCTGATGATGAGATGTGGAAATACTTGTTTAGAAACATGCCCATAACCTAACACAAAATAATACTCAGCAGCTAGGAAGAATTATTTTCTTTGAAGGGCAGCTCAAGGTGTGAAATCTCAGCACATCTCTGCTTTGAGTCTATGGAGGAGCACTCAGGGGCAGTGCATTAGTGAAACTACATACTTGGCAAAAGCTCTAAAGCAGTTTCCATTGCTCATTTCTTAATTCTCAGGAAAAACTGTAATGTCTCCAAGCATTTACTAAATTAACAGAACTCTAATTTGTTTTAGAAACATACTTAGTGTAAGTTGGCCTTTATTAAGGATGTGAACACATGAACTCAAGTGTAAAAAAGAGAGGTTCCAAAATACTCTCCAAACATGCTTTCTAAACATGATGATATAAAAGACTAATCTAAATGAGTACTTTTTCCAGTAAAGGAGCAATTCCCTGGGAGTGACTAAAGAGATTTAGGCCATCATCATCAAGGTAACAGCTAACACACTGAAGCAATAATGACTAAATGGTGCCCTGAGTTATTAATGTAATTTCTAAAAGAGCCTAGCTCATTATAAGGAAATTGCCATCAAACAAAGCAAATTTGGCTCCATAATACTTTGCACATACTGCATATGTTTAATGTTTGAGGCTTAAAAAGCTTTGAATATATTTGGTTTAGTATTTGGGCTTTTCTGGCGTATTAGTTTTCTATTGCTGCTATAACAAATCATTACAATCTCAGTGGTTTATATAACAACACATGTTAATTTTCTTGAAATTCTATAAATGAGAAATCTTACATGGGCCTCTCTGGGCTAAAATCACATTGTTGGGAGAGCCACATTTTTTAGACACTTTAGCAGGATAACCTGTTTTCTCGACTTTTCCAACTTCTAGGTATTGTCCTCACTCCTTGGCATTTGTCCGCCTTGCTTTACCTTCAAAGTCAGCAATATTGTGTATTTCTGATACTCCTCCCTTTACCCATCTTCCTCTGATTACAGCCAAGAATAGTGCTCCCTTTTTAGGGACTCATGTGATTAGATTTGGCACACCTGGAAAATTCAGGATAATCTTTCCATCTGAAGATTTTTAGAACCATAGTCATATCTGCAAAGTCCCTTTTACCATTTTAGGTTACATATTCAGAAATACTAAGATGGAGGACATAGACATTCTTAGAGGGACATTATTCTACTTATCACACATGGCATCAGGGTGAATAGGCTGTTATAGATACTGTTAGAAGACAAATTGCTGCACGTCTTTTGAATGCTCCATAGTGTGCAGCCATTAAGGAAGATATGAACATTTTAGAAATCTCTCTTGCTCTATACATCCTGAAAAATGAAGCAGTTACCTTTCTATTTTCAAAGGCTGGAATGCTTTAAGTCTATATGGACTAAAGGTATGAACTGCTCCATGACTAATTTGAATGATTCAAATTTCAAGGCAAATTAAAGACTCAGAAAGGGTGAAATAGGACAAGGACAGAAAAGGTACTACCTAGACCACATTGGTTTAGACAATATCATGATCTCTGCACTGGCCAGTCCCCAAGTTCGGTGTTGTGTTCCTTTGGCACTGCTGTTCTTAAAGGGGTTATCACCACACTGCAGTGAGTCTAAGGAACAGTAATCAGCAATGTGAGAGGTCCCCCCAGTTCCTAATACAGAGGAAAGAACAACATAAATTTACTTTAGAGAAGAGAAAATTGGAGAATTGAGATGGAAGGAGGATATGACAACTATCTTTAAATATGAGTCCCTATTGAAGAAAAGTGCATCTTATTATGTGTAGCTCTAGAGAGCCAAGGGCAGAACAATGAATAGAAGATACAGAAAAGTCCAATATGAGAAGAAACTTCCTACAGGAAGACCTGGAGCAGAGTGGAAGCAGCTCCCAAGGGACAGCTAGTTCTGTGTGATCAGATGATGAGACTGTGTGCTGGGGACACTGATGAGGCACTTTCCCCATGGTGGGCGCATTTGGTGGGGTCTTCAAGATTCTCCCCACCACCAGACCTCTAGAAATAAGAATATAATTATTACAGGGATAATAGTTTCATTTCTAATAAACTAGATTAAGAAAATAATGACACAGAATGTGTGATTTAGATTATACCTAAAAGAATTTTCATTAAGCAAGGGTAGATGGATTTAAGGATGCACAAGCAAAGAAAGTTTCAGAATATTTGAAACAAAAACTTGACATTATATCATTCTCAGGATTACAAGGTAGACTAGATCCTGGTAACTGCATTGGTGGGTTCTAGGCTCCTCCTGAGTGAGCTGTTGCTGCTAGAAATGGGAAGATAAAATAGAAGAGAAAGACTAGGAAAGGAGGGGCAGCAGAGGAATTAAGGTATACCATTGCCTGCATTGCTTGCAACCACAGGGGCTCCCTTTAGGGCTGCTCATGAAGTTCTCTTTAAGGGGAAAAATGCTGAAATGCTTTAAAGAAAGGAAACTACTGGTCTAGAGGAATACTAGGAATACAGAAGTAGAGGATTTGAGATGAAACAGATCTAATATCCTTTCTCCCATAATTCAGAGGTTTATTTTCAAGATTGGTAGTTTACCAACTTGTGTAAATTTCCACATACCTTCCTTGTCTTGATATTACACCATTGGGTATAGCTCTGTGACATGGTCCGATGCAGTCCAGACACATGCATTATTTGTATTTAAACTGTTACCAGACTGTATTACTAGAAACTCCACAGACATGCCTTTTGGAACTCAGAGGCTTCTTGCAACTTAGGTAAAAATCAGCTGTACCAGAATATAATGCCTTTAGCTAAATTCATCGAGTAGTTCCTAAGTGTATGGTTGCAAATAACAACAAACGTTTGCAACTTTCTAAAATAATTTAAAAAACACACATAACACTTCTCAAATGATAAATGATAAACTAGGGGAAAATGCTTACAACTCATCATGAAAAGCAAATCTCTCTAATAATAAAGGAATCAGAATCCAACAGGAAAAAATTGGCAACAGTCATGTACACAGACAGTTAATAAAACAGAAAATACAAACCCATTTAAATATATAAAAAGATGACTAATCTCAATTTTTAAAAAACCTACCATCCTTGAAAAATCCAAAAGTTTGATAATAGTAGCCTGGTGAGTCTACAGAAGTAGACATTCTCATATATCTTGTAGTTCTTCCATTGAAGGCTCCTTGGTAATATTTATCAAAATTATAAATAAATACACTGACACAGAGGACTAATTCAGAGGATTTATCCTACAGATATATATGCATATACAAAGATTTATATATGAGGTTATTCACTATATGGTTGTTTGTAATAACACAAAATTGTAATCAACCTAACTAGACTGGCTAAATAAATTATGGAAATCCATAGTGTGAAATAATGTGTAGCTGTGAAGATGAATGTAATTGCTTTGCATGCACCACTATAAAGTCTCTAGAAAATCTTTCAGAGTAAAAAAAAGCAACGTGTAAATTATTATACAGAATATTCTACTTTTTATGTAAAATATATCACATGATATGTATTCTTGTTTGTCTTTATGCACATCAAGAAAACTTGAAAATATGAATACATGTACTAACTAAATCCTTATTTGTGACAGGGCAGAGAAAACTAGGTAGATGGGAACAAGGATACAGAGGAAGTCATTTTATGGTATTATACTTTAATTTTCTTATACAAGTATTTCATCTCTAATCACCTTTTTAAAAAAATGAGTTTAAATATTAATGAAATGACCATTTCTGACAAGCTAAGATTCAACCCAATAATTATTTGTAGTGTATTTCTTTAAAAAAATGTTGAGACAAATGAAAACAAGGTTGTTATATTAAAAATAATGTGCCCTAGCTGGTTTGGCTCAGTGGATAGAGCATCGGCCTGCAGACTAAAGGGTCCTGGGTTTGATTCTGGTCAAAGGCACATGCCTGGGTTCCAGGCCCAGACCTCAGTGTGGGGCATGCAGGAGGCAGCCAACCAATGATTCTCTCTCATTATTGATGTTTCTATCTCTCTCTCCCCTCTTCCTCTCTGAAATCAATAAAAATATATTAAAAAAATAATGTTACCATAAATCCATGTTGGTGAATGAGAAGTCAAGTATATCAATCTTCCCAGTTAAGGTGTATAAAGAGAGTGATTATTAATTTAATTCTGAACTTTCAAGTAAACAAAGGAAAAATAAAGTTATATAATTTTTATCATATGATAAAACATAGCCTACCATGTGTTTCATAATTATTATTATCATTATAACCTACAATTTTCTGGAAAGTGAAACATTATTATTTTTGTAAAATTTTAAGAAGGCCCTTCCTTGTCTTTTAAAAGTTATCATGTAGTAATTTCAGCAATCATCTGTAGAGTATTGCAAAGTAAAATTTATATTAAATAAAGGTAAGCTGTTTTTATTATGCAAAATCATCATAAGGCTATTTTAATTAATAAAAATAGCTAACATTTAATTTTCACCAAAAGCCACACAATGTTAAGTGATTTCTGAAAATTGTACCTGCATAACAAACAGGCACATAGTGTAACCCCTTTATAAAAATGAAGAAACGGGTTTTAAAGTGGGGTAACTTTACCAAGGGTACCAGCTACTGAAGGAGGAGATGGAAGCTGAGCTGACAGTTGGAGGCAATGCTCCTGACCATACAATGCTGCCACCACCAGTGCAGCAATATAAACCTGGGGGCAACACATTTATAGAACAATTCAGGAAAGCATGAATTACAAAGTTCAAGGTGAAAAACTTTCTCCTGAGCCAACACAGGCACTGAATTTGTATTTTAAAAAGTTATCTTCTTTAAATATTCTGATATAGCAGGACAAATGTCTAACATCGGGAATAATTGCCTTAGACTTTCATCTGTGAAAGTGATAACACGCAACTGGAGAGTTGAAAAAACCTAATTAGCAGCCACTTCAAGGACACTCTCACTAGAACCTGGAGTGCTGCTACTCTCTGTTGCTGAAGAAAGAACAACCCGGATGCCTTGGCGATCACACTCTTGGTTGGCAAGGTTAGCATCCCATTTTCCAAAGTTATGAAGGTTGACTTCATTCAGCTGGAGGGCCCGTTGAACAACTGTTTCCTCCGCAGACCGAGCACTGTGATAGATGGGTGTGCCATAGCGAAGACAGTTTTTGCCCTTGAGAAGGTAGAGAGTCATTGATTTGAGCAGATGAGATTTTCATACTTTGAAACACTTAAAGAACCATAAAGAGAGTGCATAATCAAAGTCCAGGCTATGAGGCATGGCTCAGTCAGTTATGGAAGATCAAGGAAAGGATACGATGAAACGTAGTAAGAAAAGGCTTTATAAAGTGAGGAGTCTTCAGTTAGCCCTGAAGGTTAACAGGGGCAGGAGGAGGTCACATTTAGGGGGTAAAATAAGAACCTGAGAGAAGATGGACAGACAGAAGTGGTATTTTCAGGAAGCAGATAAGGAGCCAATAGTGCTTTCACATTAATTTGTTTATTACTTTATTCTTTTTTCATTCCAATAACCTAGTGAATGTATACACTCTGCTAAGCAGATGGGCTACAAAGAAGAGTAAGGTAAGATCTTCATCTTTATCCTCTGAAGATAAAGAGTTTACTTTTAGCTGGGGTAAGATTTGGGCATGCTGAGATAAAGATGGCATTTATGTTAGGAGGAACGATGACAGCAAAAGTAGGAAAATTCCCTGTACAGATGAGGAATTATGAGTGTGAACAGAAATATAAAAGGTGTTGGATAAATGAAACCTGGGAGACAAAACTTGAAAAGCATTTTGTTCTTTTGTGGGCCAAAAAGACTCTCCTCTCCTCTTTTTAAAAAATAAATATATTTTTATTGATATTTAGAGAGAGAGGAAGGGAGAGGGATAGAGAGACACATTGACGATAGAGAAGCATCATCACTTAGCTGTCTCCTGCACATACCCCCACTGGGGATGGAACATGCAACCCAGGCATGTGCTCTGACTGGGAATAGAATCAGTGACCTTTTAGTTCCTGGGTCAAAGCTCACCGGCTGCACAACACCACCAGGCCCTCTCCTCTTTTTGACCCAAGACCCAGAGAAGCTGCTTCAAGTGCCAATAAAAAACCATTGACAATACAGCATTAATTCTCTTAGTTAATGGAGAATGTTCAAAGTCATCATGTTGATCTGCGGTAGGGGTGGTGGCTGTGGTCATGGTCATGGTCATGGTGGAAAGCACAAGATAAAGAAAGTCCTGAAAATCATTCCAGATCTAATATTGAGGCCTAGACAGAGGGATGTGGAGCAAAAGTTGGTGTAGCTCGGTCAGATAGAAGCCTCTATGCATTGCAGAAGTATGACTTGTGCCAGGTCACAGCCAGCAGTGCCACTCTTTGTATACATAGAGTTCAAGAATTATTTATCTTTTTTTCTTTCACTTGGAGCTTTGTTTTATTTTCCTCTTACTTTCCTAGTAAACTTCCCCTTGAAAAATTTCCACCTTGTGATTAGAAAGCTGGAGGGCACAGGCGAGGTGGTGGCAGCTGCCATCTCAGCTGGATAACACTCCCTCCCCAGCCTTTCCCTCCCTCACAGCTGATGAGGCTGCAGCTGAAACAGACAGAGGCGAAACCCCTGGAGGCGGGACAAGACAGCTGTAATCACTAGTTCCTTCCAGCCTGGGGTGTTCTCTCACTGTGAGGCTGCAGCAACTTTTAAATATATAAATGTATATATTTACAAATATGCAAAAATGGTAAAGTCATCAGTGGCTACTGCACAGTTTCTTAGTCTGTAAAAGAAAACAATGATTGCTTTTGAACTTAAGTATACAAATAAGTTGCATTTAAATGTCTGAGATATTACCTACAAACTGCATATAAATGATAATGCTAGAATAATGTGTTCTAACAATACACTTTGCCTTTAAGCAAACTGCATCCCAACATATTCGTTTCTGATTTTATATTGTGCTGAGAAGAAATAAGTCTCCCTGGGAACTGCATAACTCAAAGTACAAACAATACTGAGAGACCACTGAGAAAGTATTCCCCTGCCTTCCTTCACCTGTTGTTCAGTGCTGGTGTGTGTTTTCATTCAAATCAGAAGTAACTGGCTTTCCATGTTCAGGCTGGGGTTACAGTAGAACTATTCCTATGTGCTGGTTGGATTGCATTTACTCTCTTCAGCTGAGCCAACCCCCCACTGATCTCAGTGGGAGTGTTGCCTGAGAGAAGGTGGTAAAATTAAGGCTCATAGTTTATAAAGTACCATAGTCTTTTTTTCAATTGAATGGGTTCATATTCTGTTTTAGAGTATTGTGACTCTTCCATGCACTACATTCTTCATGACTTGAGAGTTAATGTGGGCATGGAAAAGATGAGGAAAATCCGAGGCAAATCAAGACGCTTACCAATATCATTATCTGTGAAGAAGCAAATGCTAATGTCCTTTTCAAAGAGCAGAGACTAATACATGTTTTGACTGCTTGCTCCACTGAGAAATTGAATATTGAGAAATCAATCTTGTAGCTTTCCATGAACTGAGGTTTATGGAATGGACTGAGCCAAGCTCATATTGCCAGATTTATTTTGCATATAACCTTTTTAATCCTACAAATTTGAAATGCAACAATGAAAGTATCCACTATTCAATAAAGACTGTCTATTGCTTAGAGAAACAGTCAATAAACATGATATTCTTTCAGAGCCAAGATCATATTACTGAATCCCCTTGAGATTCATGCTTCCCACACAACCTTTTGTCACAGATTCATAAAATAATCACAAAATCCCTTACTAATAAAAATTAGACTATATATCAATACAATCAATAGACATGCCATGCCATCTTCTGTGCCATTCTCTTGCTGGAGAAGGAGATGGAAGCATGATTTTTAGGATGGTATAAGATGATAAAAGAGAACCTGAGGAAGAATATAAGAAGATGTCATCTGAAAGTGAAATCAGTCTTTGTTGGTGTTCAATAAAGGAAATGGGATTTTATGACACTATTTATGTCCTTCTCAAGAAAAACATTCTAAAAATACCAAAGGGCTTGAGAATTATGAGGGATAGCTCTGCTATTCAGAAAACTGAGGGCATCCCCGAAAAAATATAAAAAACAACAACTAATAACATGACTCTCCACCAGGAGCTTCAAGTCTGATGTAAGGGTTAGACAAACTTTAGTAAAACTATATACCCACATAAAATATTTCCATGGCTCTCAACGCATCTACTCTAATAAAAGCATAATATTGAAATTGACCATTTCTACGGGATGTCTAAGCCACGCCCACCAGCCAATCAGAGTGGCTGTATGCAAATTAAATCAGCCTAGATGAAGGGCGGCAGCAGAACCGCAGAGGCAGGTGCAGTGCAGGCGGCAGGGTGAGCGGGATGTACGGGGCAGGTGATGGGCCGGGGTGTGTGGGTTGGGCGGGGCGCGATGGATGGGTGGCAGGTCACAGGTTGGGCGGGTACAGGCCGTGCTGAGGGACCCCCCTGAGTGCACAATATATTGTGCATCGGGCTCCTAGTTGGGATATTATGGGCTAAGCCAAACTCCACAGACATATACTATAAAATTGTTAAAATCACTGAAGAAATTTCTATTAACTGGGAAGTTTTTGTGAAGGCCTTGAGTTCAGGGTAGAGTTTTTAAATGAAAAGAACTATAACACACAGTGAAAATAAAGTCAGTCTAGAGGAATTACATATGTCAAAGGTCAAAGTTAACAATAATAAATTCAGATTTGGAGGTTAGCTAATAAATTTAGAGATAAAAACCAAAAGAGTTAAGAAGAAGGGGAATTTGGTAAAGTTTCATTAGACTAATGCTTCACTAAGAATAGACACTGACAATACTTGTTGACTATATTATTAAATATACATTATACTCTATAAATGCATTTTGAATCTACTGGACCATACCATTTCCCAGGCAACGTGTTAATTGTTTCATGTTTAACATTAAAGAAATGTTATAGTTGCATAGTTCAAAATCCAACAGGTTAAGAAGTTATATACTGAAAACTCTCACCCCTGTTCTGCTCCCATCCAGGCCTCCTGTTTGGAATAAACCAATGTAATCAATTTCTTATGTATCCTCTCATGAGTATACAATATCTCAGGATACATAAATGGAAACTCATATATCTCAATAAAATAACTTATGATCTACCTATCTAACTAGCTAGCTGTTCTCTCTCTTATATATGTAATTTTGCATTTAGTTAATCTATGTAGAAGGTTATTCCATATAGTGGCTTCTTCACTATTTTCCATGATATAACACTATAGATAAAATTATTTTTTAACCAGTCCCTTACAGTTGCATTTTTAATTTGTTTTCCGTGTTTGTAATTACAAACAATACCACAATGAGTACAATTGTTTATACGTCATTTAGGATATGTCTAAGTATATTTCTAGGACATATTTCTAGCAGTGGAAAGTATGGCTAATGGATATGTGCATTTGAGATTTCAATAGATTTTGCCAAATTGCTCTCCATTCAGATTGACCAATTTGTGTTCCCCATAATAACTCTGATGTTATTACTCATGCTTCTGAAAACTACCTCAAATCCTCTTTTAAAAATTAATATGGAATAAATATCTGATTAAGTTCTTAAAATGGAAATTAAATTTGGTTTTAGGCACAGTAAGATTTAAAACTTCCCAGTAATTACAAATTATGGAGAAAGGAACATATAGGATAAGTGGAAGCTTTAGAAAATGTCAGCATAGAATTATAGCCTTAACTTAGAACAAAAAGTTCACTGGATATACAGCTGAATGGATGAATGAATGGATAGATGGATGGATGGATGGGTGGTTGGATAGACAGATCGATAGATTAATAGAGTAATAGATCAATAGATTTATAAATGATTCAAAGTTGTCCAGTTAGTGGTAAAGAAGAACAAGTAAACAAAAGAAATTCAAAAGGAAGTGTTAATAAAACATGAAAAAAATGTTGATGAGTACGCATATTCCAGGTTAAGGAAAGTAGGAAGAAGTAGAAGAATCTAATAAAAGGAAATGCTGTGATGCCCAAAAATACAGAAGAAAAGTTCTGGGTGTCACCAGGGTGACAATATTAGAGGTATGAGAAAATGAAACCAGGGGGCAATGAGAAGAAGAATTCAGGAATTCAAAATGCAAGGCATTCCATGCATGCTAACTAAAAATGCTATATTGACTCTCCAGGAATGTATTATGTGATTTTAAATGCTAAAAAGATGCAAAGTTCCTTTTTACAAGACCAAACTATATTTTCCACAAAATTAGAGTATAATTATCATGTAACAAAGGAAGGGTACTATAGATACAAGAAAAGACTTCAGTTGCTTTAGTCTTCAAGATGTGCAATATAATTAACACAAACTTCCTTAAATATCTTGTCCTAATGTAGCCAAATTGTTTATGGAATGTTCCAGTTTCAAATATGAATAAGTTAATTAAATATGACATAGTATTTATAAATACAAATCTTTTGTTATCACAGTTAGAATGGCTCTTCATGGGTGTAGAGTAATATTTTTCTAATAGTTCACATATAATGTGCAATATTATTGTCCTATGAGCATTAAGATATTTACCAAAATAGAAAAATAAAAAAAAGTTATAATCACTATAGTAGTTTTGATATATTTATATATCTTTTAATTCTTTCAAAGGGTTTTATAGGGAAACTGGTTAGAAAAAAATAAAAAAAAAATTAGCTCTACTAGTAAAGGAGATAAAAAATTAGCCGTAGAGAAATGAAGAGTAGATAAAGTAACAAAAAGGAAGGATAATTGTTGGAAATGGGGAGCACGGGACATGTGGTAAATCACTAGATAACCAGGAATAGACAAGGTGGGCATTGGTGTCTGGAACACTCACTGTGCAGTACAGGCCCTGCAACTGGCCTCAGCTTGGTAGCATCTAGGGAAGAGTAGCCACTGCCGAAGGCATCCACTCCATGGAGGAGGGTGCAAGGGAGACACAAAAACCACCCCATGTTACTATCAGTGTCAGAAAACAGACATGTGTGACATTGCCTCATCCCAAGCTCTCATTTCACAGATAATGGAAATCCAGAAAAGGAGAACGATTGCTGTTGTCATTAGACCGCCTTGTGGGGAAAGCTGGAGCTAAACGCAGGACTCCAGACACCTGGTTCCGAGTAAAGATTCAGTACAGAGGACTCGCCTTAACCCCAGGCAATCTCCCCACTTCGGCAGTGACTTCCCTGAAGCTCCTCCAAATTCAGTAACAACCTCTCAGTCACAAATGTAATGGCTCACATCTTGTTTCCTGTAGAACCTGGAAAGAACCCGAAGACTCAGAGAACGAGCCTTTCATACATCACACAGAAAACAGAAATCTAGCAAGTTGCTATTTGCCTACACTTAGTTGTCTAATAGTAAAATTAATAAAGTATTTCTCCCTTGGATCATTATCCAATTACCCCAATTTATTTCTCAAAGCTGATATGCCATAGGAATTATATATATAGAACATAGAATATAGAACATAGAATATAGAGTATAAACACAGGTATGTACAAGGGTGAGCAAATTAGGTTTACAGTTGTGAGTATGCAAAACAGTTTATTTCTTGTATTATTATTTATTAATTATTGTATTATTTACCATATGAACAAGTGTGAACCTTTTTTTACCAATCCTGTATATATTCACATATGCTCATTTTGACTGTATATCTACATATATCTCTCTATATAATGATATATAGATGTATGTAGACATATATTGATATATAATCATATGCCACCTGGCATTTCTAAGTTGTTCCAGATGAACAACTTTAGTCTCCTCAATTACCTTATAAACTCACAAGAGTCAGGAACCATGACTTACCTAATGCGTTGTCATCTTGTCCCAGCAATATCTCAGGCTTGCAGCCATCATGTAAACTCTACCTGTTTAAAGCTTTGCAGATAGTTGGCTGCTTATCTCAGTCCTTTCTTGGGCATGAATCTAAATGAAAATTAAACTGTATTTTGAATAGCCTCATGATACTCTTCTCTGGAGATACTAATGCCATTTCTACACTTAGATGGCTCATTGACCAATTAGATGCTCACTTTCAGAAATGCCATATGATAAGTTGTTTTTATACTAATTCATAATGTGCTTTTCTATCACTCTCTTTTCATGCATTTGCTGTCAGTTTAAGGTGGCTCTGGAGAAGTGACTTTTAGTGTTTGCAGTTTCTCTGTTGTTTAATCAAACGGTGGGTGGAATCAAGGTTGGCTGCTCTCAACTTCATCCAAGCAGTGATTCTTACAGGGTGGAAATGTCAGCCTGCCTATAGGGAGCTATTCCAAAGTCAGCTGGAGCTGCCTCAAACATTCTTAATTACCCTTTTGTATTTTAAATGTTTCAGCCAATGTGGTCTCTTAAAACAAAACAAAAGGTAAAATAAATAAGTTCAGGTAAACAAAAAAGAAGAGGCAACTCAGTAGAATACAGTTTTTCTCCAGACTTGATCTGATAGAGGAAACATAGGTAAAACTTTTCTAGGCATGTGCATTCAAAGAGCATAGTCAACTGCTCAACTGCACTAATCACTTTTTCTGGTGATTTCTTCTTTTGAAGATTAATTACCATAACTAATTGCTCAGCCTTTATCCTAACTTGGGTTGCCAAGGAGACAGTTATTTGGGAGAGACACCAAATTATTTGGAAATCACTCTGCAAATAAAGCCTCATAATCCCAATTGTTGCCAATGACTTCATGGAGGCAATAAGCTTATTTGAAAATAGTGAAGAATTTTTTTTGTCAGACAGTAAACAACTTTCCCATTAGTCCCCACTTTCCAACTTCTTTCTTCTAATTTCTTTGTCTTTGACCCATCCTTTTAACTCACTTTGTTTTGCTCAGCTTTGAAATCCCTCTAGTCAATAACGTTATAAACATAGCTGTCCATGGAATGCAATTGAACCAAGGATGTTACGCATTTATACCACAGAAATGTTCAACACATATAAGACAAATATATGCAAGGAGAGTCTCCAGACTTACTGTTGATGTTTTTGTATTTTTGCTTTCAGTTTATGGTAGCCATCTTAAAAATATAAATTATAATACTAATGACACACTATCACAGGAATTCACTGTTAAACACTTTAAAAATTATATGTATATTTATATTGGTCATTGTCACTAGAATTTCCTATTTTTATTAAGTCCTTAAATATAATTAATTTAAAGCCAAAGTTTGCATTTCTAACATAAAATTCCTATTACAACAACATGGTAGAAAATCCACTTTGTTAGGAAACTGCATAGGACCAGCAGGAGAGGCTAATTGTAATGCTGCTAGATGAGTATGGACCATATTAACTGAGAGAGGTTTACGGTCCTCATAATACTCCTTAGAAGGACCTGTAGAAAATGAATTTTACATGGGGTTTATGTCAGGCATGACTTTAAAGAAATGTAATTTTCAGTGGTGGCAGAGAGGGATTGTTGGTGCTGTTCATGTGCCTGTATGTGTGTGTGTGTGCCTGACTATGTGTGTGTTTGTTTATATATGTGTCTGGGTGTATCTCTGTATCTGTGTGTGCATGTTTCACAACATACCAAATGCCCATCCCAAAGAACATTCACTTTCACAATACATAATTTGAAAGATCATAGAGTCTGTCCTTAATTATTTATCAAAGTCTTTTTTTTTTTTTTTTTGGAATGAGTCTTAAATTTATGGTCATAAAAGAAAAGTAGTTTTATTAATGCTTCATTAAATTTTGTTTTAAATAAAAAAATAAAACCATTTAATTTGCCACAGTTGATTCCTAATGGCATTTAACTGTTTTCCAAAATAGAATCTGTTCTTAAAAGATAGATTCATCTCTTTTGATGATATGGGCACAATGGGGATCAGGCTTTTATGCTATGACCTTAAGAGACTTTCAACATTCATCTGAAGATCCTGAAAAGACCTATGTAGCTTGCAAACATGACTGCTTTGAAAAGGGTAGAACTTATTAGAATATATAAATTCTATTTATGCAAAAAAGAAAATGGCCTCAGCCATTCTAATTTATATTCTCACCATGTATACAAATTAAGGAAAAGGAATTATCATTCACTTATCATATTCATTTTCTGATAAATATTATTGAACATGAACTATGTGTCAGGCATTAGAGTAAGTACTGGGTATATAAAAGTGTGTTACCTAGGATCATTCTCACAAAGTTTACAGAGAGAGAATCACCACAATGCTTGAATAAAGAAATTATAATAAAGTGTTGAGGTATAAATACTGTTCACTCTGAAAGGAGAAGATAGGGGTACCTAACACAGTTGTCAGGTCATCGGGGAAGGCTCTCTGAAGAAGGCAGCCTTTGGGTCCAGCCCTGAAATGAACTACTTTGGGTACATTATTTGATTTGATTTTCACATTAGTCTTGACAATTCCATATTACTATTCTCCTTTTTGTTTGGGTACCAACATTGAGGCTGATGAGGTTAAGTAATTTGTCCAAATGTGCACTGCTTACATGAGACATAAATTAATATTTCAATCCATGTCCATCAGATTCTTAAATTAGACTCCTCTACCACACTACTCTGTTTCCAAGAATTCCTTAGAGTCTGACACACCATGCTGCACTTGCTTGCTTACCCTGCAGGGATCCTAAGTATGTTAAACATCACTCAGTTGATATTGTCTAACAAAGACTATTGATGCCAAGAGAATTTTGAAGATAATCCAATACAAATCAATATTATTTTGGATGACTACAAATTATTAAATTGATCCAAATATTTCTTTTGCATTTCAGAAAGCAATTTCCATGGAAGATATAATCCCATGGATGTAATAAGAAGCAGAGATCTGGGGCATGGTGAATTGTATCACTGACTTTGAACAGATTCTTTAGATGACTTTGTTTCATCTCTCATAGGTAGAGACTCCTGTCATTATTTGATTTCCCTCCAAAAATTTGGCATGCTTCTTCAGATGAACATATGTCCCAACAATCCAAGGAGTTTCAGTAAAACACTTTGTATGTTCACTTTAATTTTACAAATACTTATTGAGCCCCCTCTGTACACAAATCATTGTGCTAAGTTTTACTGCTTTCATCCAAAAATAAACCTAGCAGATAACTTAATAACTAAAGAGAAATAATGTGAAGGAGGGTGATATAAATGCCATCCGAACAAAGTGTCTGAAGAGTTGAATGGGGGAAAGGAAGCATTCTTGGTCTCTAAAGGTAGTGGCATTTGAGGTAAAATGGGAAGAGTGGGCTGGGGGAAAGAAAACATCATCTAAGAGGTTAATAGTACATGTAAACAAGTGGCTGTGGGAGAGTTTGAAGTACAGTTGTGCAAAGTGGCAGCATATGATGGGAATATAGAGTAGCTGTGTTATGGGGAAAGGAGTTGGTAACGTTGTGAAGCTGTTATTTGAAGGAAACTTAGAACATTAAGAATTTTGATTAAGAGACTGTTCAGAAATGTACTTGACAAAGATAAATGGAATGGAAATGTGTAGAATTATTTTGATTAGAGGGAGAAGAGATGGTAAATGATGAGAGAAAGTGGAAATTATCAAATATCAACAATGTGGATGAAAGGACAATGCTGATGACAGGTGCTGAATATGGTAGTGTACCCTGATTGTGGTAGTGTAAATTGGTAAAACCACTTTGAAAACCTTTTTAATGGTATCTCATAAATTTGAATATATTTACACCTATGATGCAAAAATGTCACTCCTAAGCATGCCCCAAATAAATGTATACATAAAGTGAAAACTTGTGAAAAAGAATGTTCATAGCATTTACAATAGTCCCAATGTTTTGTTGTTTCCATGCAACACAATTGTCCAAATTTAGCATGGGTAAATATGCTGTGATATAATCCACAATGGAATCCTATCCAATAAAAGAGTAATATGCAAATTGACCGTCACAAGATGGCTGCCCCCATGTGGTCAAAGATGGCCACCACAAGATGGCCAGCAAGGGAGGGCAGTTGGGAGGGACCCAGGCCTTCAGGGAAAGATAGTTGGGGGGGGGGCAGGCCTGCAGGGAAGGGTAGTTGGTGGGGGACCATCCTGGCAGGGTGAGGGAAGTTAGGGGCAATCAGGCTGGCACAGAAGCAGTTAGGCATTGATCAGACTGGCAGGGGAGTGCTTAGGGTCAATCGGCAGGCGAGTGGTCGGGAGCCAGCAGTCCTGGATTGTGAAAGGGATGTCTGACTGCCTATGTGGGCCTAAATGGGCAGTTGGACATCCATCAAGGGGTCCCAGATTGGAAAGGGTGTAGGTTGGGCTGAGGGACACCACCCCCACCCCCCATTCCCACTCTGTGCACGAATTTCATGCACCAGGCCTCTAGTGCTATATAGCAATGAAAATGAATGAACTGTCACTACACACAAGAACATTAATACAACAGAATACACAGAGTATTATGCCATTCATATAAATTCAAAAAAGGGTCAAATTAATTATTGTGTCAGAAATCAGAATAGTATTAGCCTAAGGAAAAGATGAGTGATGATAACTTGGAGGGGCAAAAGAGGGGTCAAGAAGGACTAGTCAAGCACTTTTTCTTTGTCTGAGTGGTGGTTACATGGTGTTTTTTGTGAAAATTTATCAAGGTGTTCACTCATGATTCATATACGCTTGTTAGGTATGTCACACTTCAATTAAAAAGTTTTTTTTTAAGTTTAGTTGTTTTTTTAAGGAGAAAAATGAGAAATGTTACAGAAAGGTAAAGCCAGATATGAACTGGAAATGAAGCCATTAAGAGGTTTAGCCATTTCAAGTTTCCTTATTTCATTCAATACAGTGTAGTACAGCCAAACATCTAATACTGCAACTTTCTCAGAACCAGATATCACTCTGGAAGATGGCTAAGATAAAGAGGAAATACAGATTTATCTTCTGCTTTCTCATACATGCCCATTTTCTTACTTGGTAATTGTAACACAGCAGGAAGACTGGGCATTGATTTAGTTTTCCCAGCAATTTTAGCAAGTATTTGTTTCTGTGTGTTTTTCTCTGCTGTAGGGGATCTCAAAAACAATCTCAGAACCAATGGTCTAATGGCATACAGTCTACAGTCTAAATATTGCTTAATCAGACTTCATATGCTGTCATGTTCTGGCATCCTCATCTTCAATACAGATATATATACATATATATATTAGTTATTAATGTGTACTCACTCATTATTCAAACAATCTACAGAGGCCTTGCTGATTCAAAGCTTTAAGTCTAGTCTGACCTTGTTTTACAGGCCAATTATAACTGCATTCACATGATAATAATCGATATATATTTTAACTCTAAATAAAATACAAAATGTCAATAAAACCTTTCTCTTTTGTGCTGTCTCTGATTTGTCATTTCCAAGCTATTTAAAATCATTGTTAATGAACTATTACCCTTGAGTTGGATTTTGGTGGCTAGGAGCTCAGGAAAGAGTTTCAATAGATTGCCCTGTAAGTGCACCAGTATCAGGATTTTCAGCAAAAAGCAAAGACTAACAGTCACACAAAAGAGTTAAGTACCCTCTCATTACAATAGATAACTTCCTCAAAGGCAGGTCCTTGAGCACCAAGAGGACAGACTGGCCATCAGTTTTCCCTCCAGGGAGCAATAGCCTACCTTTATTGTGGATAGATGATGCCTTCCTTCTGGGTTAGCTGCTAACTCATTTTCCCTATATTGAATCCACTTTCACTATTTAAATGCAAAAACCATTAATAAAACAGGCTTGGCATCCAGGGTATGATTAAAGTGTTTCGGCACTAATCTATTTTTTTCTAGAATGGGAAGGCAATTTCTGCTGAATCAGAAGTTTCCCTCACTATGTATCACTAACCAGGCTCATGATATTTTCAATTCAATACAACGTTTATTTCAGTGCATATATCCATACCAGTAGAGGGGAGTAATGGTATAGGCAAACCTACATTTCTACAACCTAAGTGTATTGATATACTTAGAATTTTGGTGTATTTGATATTTTGCTAACTCATACATAAATACACATAATACACAAGCTTCCAAGGGGAAGATCTGACCTATAAAAGCAGAAACAAATAGCCCAATCAAATTCTTGCTAATTCTTTAATCTCTGTTATATCCTTTCTCAGTGTGAAGCGGAAAACCTACCCAAGACAGGTTAGCCTTCCTCATTTTCACCTTTCCAATACTAAGGGAATTAATTGATTGTTTTTGTTTTTAAAGGCTTCCTGCAGGGTTGTAGACAAGCTGGGTAAATAAAAATAAGCATCAGAGAGTAAACTGTGTCTTATCATCATATTATGGCTGCCTAATTATGTTAATAGAGACTCTAAAACAATTATAAGATGACTGTTCCTATTTATGCCACTCTATTGGTATAAAATGTACTTCCCTCTTCTAGGCTTCATGGAATCTGCATTATAGGGCTCTCCTTTTTTTGTCTGTTTTCTTCCTTTTGACCATTTAATTTGTTTAGTAATAGGTATCAGAGGAAAAGTGAAATAAAGGTGGCCCAGACTAGTCAGGGAACATTGATTGGAATGTTAAGAAAAATTTTAAATGTCAGACACCTGTACTAGTGTCCCTATTATGACTAAAATTAAAGAGGTTGGAATAATTTATCCCTGGTTCTTTTGGTGAAGTTAGAGAAAGGGGGAAAAACACAATAGAAAAAGATGGTGTTAAACAGTTAAGCCTGAATTATTCTATTTTTCTTTTCAGCTTGCAAATGTGTTTTTCTACTGCATCTACAAATCACCCTGGAATCCATTTGGCCTCTTTCTAAACCCAGCCATTCACTTCAACTATAGTATCCTGAGCACCCACAGCTTTAAAGTTTAGCAAGAGGAAGAGATACAAGAGAAAAGAAAAGTGTATGAATTCAGTTGAGGGTATGCTGTGTTCCATAAACTATATCAGGTGTGATCTGTTCATGTAATTTCAGGAAAAGGATATTTTTATTGATGTTCAGATAAGTTAAATAACGTGTCCAATTTCACATTGTTAATAAGTAGCAAAGTCAGAAATGCAACCAGGCTGTCTTATACAAAGCCCGTGACTTTTCCAGTACAATACTAAACGGTACATGTATACTCCTGTATCTCGCCACCCAGTTTTTATCTGTGTTATCATGAAAATCATTAAACTTACCTTAAAGTAAGAGCAATATTTTATTTTAAAAGCTTGGAAAACACAGTTATTTCAGCAGAATTTCTAATTTCTTAATTTCTAATGCAAACTACTTCACATGAGTGGCTTTATCACTGTGGTGATCCTGTTTCTAATGCAGTGTGCTGAAGAGGAAAGGTTACAATGGTGATCATGGAGAGACCGGTGCACGTGTCAGTCCTGGGACAGAAGATCAATTGTAAGCATTGTGAGTCCTCCTTGCCCAGAACCCCAGGGACTCAACTGCAATCCCATTCTGCTTTCAATGCCTCCTTTCTCTCTGCTCCTGAATAGCCCTGTTTGAAAGTAGCTGTCCAAAGTTCACCCAGGACTGGCTCTAGCTCAGAGAGTTCAAACATTTCCTTGAGCTAAGGACCTGGAAGGCCAGATTATTGTTATTTTTTCTCTGTCATGGAAACCACTTGTGACTTCTAAATGAGGATGGCAAGATTTCAGATGTAGTATTTCCTGCTTCCAGTCTAGTCAGTTAATACTGTAATTTACCATGTTAATGGTACCATTTGTCCCTTCTGCTCTCACCCCACATGCAGAGGCAGCAGTTTAAAAGGGGTTGCATAAACTCTGCTTCAACCAAGGAGGAGAAGGGTTGAGATTATAAATAATGCACTCTGCAGAATAAATAATGCACTTTGCAGAATATAAATCAGCATCCTCAGATATCGACTCTGAAGACATTTTGGCAACCTCAATGGCATTACCATTAATATATGACTATAAAGAGCATGGCTAAAGTACTTAATGCTGTATTTCATATCACATGTTACATAACTTCAAGTGAATTTTTACATTACTAAAATAATAGATCAGAGTATAATCTGGTCATTGATTATTAGTAGTACCTGCACAAATAGAATTGCTAGCAAACTGTATATGTTTTTAGTCTAAACAATTTCAGCAAGGAAAGTTTTCAACCTTGAACTGCCCAAAGCTAAGATTACTCTAATCATCAGCTATCCTCTGTAGTTTTCTTCTCTTTTAAAAATTTGCCTTTACTTGCTAGTCTAATCAGAAATCACAAATTGCAATTTCAAGAAGACACAAAGAGACAATGTAAACTTTGATCCCCCGTGTTTCTTCTTGTAGAGCTCCAAAAAGCAGTTTCAAGTCTTACAAGTTCTCTTTGCCGGCAATGATTAGAAGCCCAGTGGCTGCCACAGTAATTGCTCCATAATCATATCTGTAAGACCCGACCTGGTTTATGCACACAATCTATATTCTAATAGCAGTCAACAGGTCACAAGTTAATAAAAATACCATTAGCATCCCCCTGTGACTAAGGAAGAGAGATATTCATCTTCCTAGGCCACAGCGGGCCAATATAATTTCCTTGGCTGTTAGGGTAATTAACTGTGCTGGCCTGTGGGTTTCCCTGGAGGACAGCGTGGGCACAGGATGACCTTGAAGGCGGCTCTGCATGGTACTCTGCCAGAGGGGACAGTTTCTCAAGGGTCCAGGTTAGCTCTGAGTTGGCTTCCTCAGAAGATAATATGCTTATGTATCTGTGCTGGACACCACAAGCATTTACAAAGCATTTCTGTTTTCCCAGGTACAGTTGCACATAAACAGAGCAATTGGCAAATTTGTGAAGTTGATTGCTTCCCTTTGATGCCCCCAGCCTCCCTATTTGCTTCTCTTTTCAAGACCAAAACTTCTGTAGACACAACTTTGCAAAGTTCTCCCTTACCTGATCATGAAACCGAAACATTGCTGTCAATTAAACTTTGAGCAATGTACCATCCCACTAAAGTATAAAGCCTCATATGGTTTTACATTCTGAAAATGGCTACCCTCAAAAATGAATAGAAAATGTCTTTATTTCTCATTAAAAGATGGAAGCTAGGGATTCCGGATCTGAGGAAAGCCAAAGAGTAGTGCCTCTTTCTCTGAGATTCCTCCTATTGACCCTCAGAGTAAATCTGCTTGATGATGTCTGGAGCTGTGCCTGGGGACAGAGGGAATGGATCAGGAAAGCCAGTGAGGACTCCTTTCCCTTCCTCCTGTCAATCATGGCTCTGCTGTTTCCATTGTACAGCTTCCAGTTTCTTACTAAAATATGGAAAAGGTACCAAAATGCAGATAATATTATAAATACATCTGTAGCCATCGCTTGGCTTTACATATCTTACTTTTTGCCATGTGAGTTTCTGATCTTACTCTTTTACAGACACAGATGGCCTTTCTTTCCCTCCATGACCTGGGTACCTGACATCCTAAAACTTTGCTAATGTTAGAGTTTTTTTACTGGTGAGCAATCTGTAGTTTAGTTCGTCATGGTTTTGAAGTTCATGTGATATCACCCTAGTTACTAGGTGCATTGTGTCCCCTCCAAATTCAAATGTGGAAGTCCTAATCCCTAGTACCTTAGGATATGACTGTATTCAGAGATAACTTACTGTTCATTTCAGACTGAATATTTGAAGTTGAGCAGGTGGGGTTTTGTTTGTTTTTGTACCTGGGCTGTATAAGAAGAAGAAAATTTTACTCAAAGTTAAAAATCACTAGTTAATTCAAAGCCATTCTCCTTAATGCTCTTCTATGAAGCAGGAGTCTTACAAATATTTCTTAAAATAGTTTCATAGTTTTTCCAATTCAGCATTAAAGAAATGGATTTTCTATTGAATGTCCCTGAATTCTGAAAGTACTTCCTTATCTCCTTAAACATTACTCCTAGGTACCTCTTCCTTGAACACATCCCAGCAATCACAGTCACCGGAAAAAACTCTTGATAATGTAACAGCTGTTCATTTGTTGAGGAGGAGGCAGATTTGAGAGCTGTTTCCTGGGTGGATAAACTCCAGGACAGAGGTGCTTCAGAGTCAATATTTTGCAGCAGAGCAATGCACTAAAGCACTTCTGAGGCATCAGGGAGCTGCGAGCCAGCAAAATTCCTACAGTACACAACCACATCCATCCCCTTTGAGCCACGCTGTTTAATTCCTAATGTCTGCTATTTGGGTAATGTCAGAACACTGGGGAAATAACTGAAAAGCTGTAATAGGTTTTGTTTTTTTTTAAAGTATCCATGTATATGGTGAGCATGGGAAGAATGAGAGGTTTTTATGTAGAAGTGTGTCAATTTTCAGTAGTTTCTTTACTTGGTTGCTAATAAGTACTATGAAGACATATATAAAAACGCATGCAGTAACTCATAAAAATACATAAAGTAGCACATAGGAAATAGTGGAGGGGCCATTGTGTACACTTACTAGCTAATCCTTTAAGACCAAGGCCCTCACTGTCCCAGGTGTCTGGAGTTTTTGGTTGCTAATGGCCCATAGTTGTGTCCATCCCTTTCTAGTAATTGTCATTAATTAAAGTGCATTACCCAAGGTTACACTCCTTTCCAGGGGGCAACCTCCACCTAATAACTGGTCAAAGTGGTGATACAAGGGCCTGGTCTCCTTACTTTAGTTGGGACAAAGGGGTCTCCTAGCTCCAGAGCTCTCGACAGTGTTGACTGTGGCTTCTGTTGTAACTGCACCACTGATCAAGTTCAAGCCCTGCTCATCCTGCATCTTTATCCCTCACAGGTGTTGTTTGCAAGGGCCCTTTCCCAAATCTCTACAAATGATTCTGTGTCAGTGTTTTTCCAGGAATCCTGACATTAGACTGTTGATACCAGAATTGAGCGCAGGGAAGAGTTTAAAACAGGATCTGGGAGCTAGATTACTCACTCACCTGCTGGCAATGAGTGTGCCCAATGAGTAGAGGGACTGAGCCAGTCACTTGACATTTGCCATTCTCTGCCATGGGTCAGTGCTGGCACAATATATACATAGTGGAGAAGCCATGGTGATAGGGGCTGTGTGTGAGCCCAAATGGGGGCTGTGTGTGAGCCCAAACACCATGGGCTTCCACTCACCAAATCTGACATAGCTATCGCTGCTGCCAAATGCACCCCCCCCCCCCCATGGCAGAAGGAGCAATGACAGCCCCTGGAATTCCATTAAGGCAGATGCACTACTTCAGGTGTTTGAGAGGTTTGTAGGGACACTAATCATAAGGACTATGAAATCAGATAACTGCAGTGACTTTGAGAAAGACCACAAAAGGCTAACAGTGATTAATCATCAACATAAGGCAAAGTGTGAGTGCCAGAAAGCCTTCTTGGAAACATGTGGACTTTTCTCTGACAGGAAGACAGAAAAAGCTGAGGATCAGACCCAAGACCTAATTATAAGAACAGCAATGTTCCAAAAAAAGTTGAATTTCCAACCCTAGCAAGTATGCTACCAAGGTCAGGAGTGGGACTCTGAGTCTGAGGATAGAGACATTTGGATGCAGCTCTCAAAGACTGAATTCACACCCTAGCTGGTTTGGCTCATTGGATAGGGTAATCCTCAGTAGGGGGTGTGCAGGAGGTAGTCGACCAATGATTATCTCATCATTGATGTTTCTACATGTCTCTCCCTTTCTCTTTGAAATCAATAAAATAAAACAAAAAAAGATTGAATTCTCAGGACACCTTAAGCATTCTAAGCTTCCAGAAGAATCCCACATGGTTACCTACTAAAACCTAGTGCTTCTGCCTTGTTTCTAGTGTTAATTCCTTGTTTGGAGATAATGCAAAGGCATGTGTATTGCAAGACAAGCCCACTAAGAGTTACCACCATCTTTCCTTCTAGATATCAGGCAAATAATTGGTCGGAGAAGGATAGAGACACCTAGAGTTTTAGAGCAAGACCATAATATCTACAGCAAAGAATTATACATCCTCTGGCAAGCGACTTTTTATCCCTGGTAGAAATGGACTGCCCAGTGGTGAATATCAACTGGCCATAAGGCCAGAGTTGCCCATCATAAGCTGAGTTCTGTTATAACCAAGTCATAAGGTAGGGTTGGCCCAGCAGTAATCATCTTAAGATGGATGCATGCAATTTAAGATCATGTGAAAACAAGGACAGAGTACAAAAGGACCTCATGTCTTCTACCTCTACCTCAGTTTACACCTATGGGTACATCTGGCATGTCTGTGTGTGTGGTGGGGCTGAGAGTAGAAGGAGAGTCTCTTATGACCAACTGATGAATTAAAAAGTCTGAGCTTGGATGATGAAGGGAACACTGCAATATTTTAATGCAAGCTGAAGTTCCATTACAGTCCTATCCAGGGGTGAAGGAAAATTCTCTCACTGGGCAGAGATTTGGGTGGTAGATTTAATTATATACTTTGTGTGACAATAGAGCTGGCATGAGATAAACATATAGCAGGCATCAAAGGGAGAAGGGAATGGTTTGGTGGTTGGTCCAGGGCCTGCACAGAGAATGATGCAAAGATTGAATCCAAGGACACCTGGGGAAGTCTGTGGATGGGCTTCTGGAAGCCACAGTGTGTGAAGAACTCTGAATCAGATGGTGACACTCACCAAAGAGCAGCTGCCAAGGAAGAGGCACTAATAAAACCAAGTTGAGGGACTGAGCCAGTCACTTGACATTTGCCATTATCTGCCATAGGTCAGTGCTGGCGCAATATGTACATGGTGGAGTAGCCATGGTGATAGGAATGGAGGCTATGTGTGAGCCCGAACACCATGGGCTCTCACTCACCAAATCTGACATATCTATTGCTGCTGCCAAATGTCCAAACTGTCAGCCACAGGGATGGATGCTGAGTTGTTAACATGGCACTCTCCCTCAAGGTAACAGTCACCTGGTAAAAGTTGGTTACAGTGGGTGCCTTCCATCCTTTGACTCAATGGGACAAGCTCAATGTGCCATCTCAGAATCTGAGATGGTACAGTCCTATCCAATTCTGCTTCTCTCATCCCACACAGGTGTTGTTCTGAGAGCGCTCCACTATAAATCTCCTGAAAGCAAATTTCTGCCTCATATCTGTTTCCCAGCTGATCTAACCTAAGACAGATGATAAGGACCAGGACTTCCCCACTGATGGAAGTAATTACCTTCAGAAGAGAACATTAATTAATAACTATGGCCATTTTTCCACATCTTCAAATTCAGAAAAATGGTATCGCTTCTTATTTGAGGTAAGAATTTTCTTTGTGCTCAGCGGTGAGCTGGCAGCTATAATTTGGAGAAAGAAATGATTTTATTCACATTCTATTGAAATGACACATTGTCTCTCTGTCGTGACCTGAAAAGTCACAAAATTAGGTCTTAGTATGGATTCCACATACACCTACCATCTATCAGAGTGCTTCAAGCAAGTGATACTGCCTCGTTTTGTGCATTACAAATATAAAGTTGAGAGAGATTAGCTCTCTTGCCAAGGCTGCATAACCACGTTGGTGGCAAAAGGAAAGTCAGAAAATAGATTTGGCAATACTTAGTGTTTCTTTTCATCAGTATGCTACTCTTCTTACTCTTTAAAATCTATTAAAGTTTAAGTGAAACAAATCATTTTAATGAGGGCATTCCACCTACTTCTAAAGAGCCTTTTGCTAAGTATTGTGTCCATTTTTGTGGAATATTTTATATGATGCTAGTATTTCCCCATGAGAAAAGGAGGATTGTAACTAGGCTAACTTCTGTCTGTCGGAGAGAGAAATGAAAACAAATTGCCTTGAAGTCCACCTTAAATAAAACTAATCTTATAAAATGGAACAACTTATCTGCCCTCAATTTTCTATGGAAAACAGAATTTTTTTAGAGTCAAGAAGATCTTTAATTTAGATTCCAGTAGAAAGCATTTTTGATGCTAATATATTTTAATAGTCACAACCTTCATCATCAGGTTAATATTCTCTAATAAATCCAAATCTCTTGAGATTACATTTTTCTTCATTACAACATTTTTTTACTATTTTTAGCAGCTATGAAAAATAAACCTGAGATGTTATCAGTATGTTCTTTGAACTACAGTTACAAAATTGATATTCTATGTGACATATTTACAACTAAAGTATCTACTGACAAGTTGTATCTTTTCATATTCCAAAGTTCCAAAGAGCTAACTAGACTTAAGAAATGAAATATACATAGCTTATAAGTAACCCAGGTGGAACTCACTTTCATAGTTTATAACGTCTTTATCATAAGTTGAAAAACATAGGTAATATAGAAAATGTGCAGAGAATAAAACATAGCTTGGCACCAAAAAGAGTAAAAATTGGCCAGAATGTTTTTAAATAAGAACATTACATGAATGAGAAAAATCCGGATAACTTTATTTAATGGTAGAAATACTAACACTACATCCTATATAATAAAAGGGTAATATGCAAATTGAGCCTAACAGCAGAACCACTGGGAATGACTGGTTACTATGACACACACTGACCACCAGGGGGCAGACGCTCAATGCAGGAGATGTCCCCTGGTGGTCAGTGCACTCCCACAGCGGGAGCTCTGCTCAGCCACAAGCCAGGCTGATGGTTGACAGTACAGCGGTGGTGGTGGGAACCTCTCCTGCCTCCTCAGCAGCACTAAGGATGTCTGACTGAAGCTTAGGCCTGCTCCCTGCTGGCAAGTGGCCATCCCCCAAGGGCTCCCGGGCTGCAAGAGGGATGTCTGACTGCCAGCTTAGGCCCGATCCCCTGGGGAGCAGGCCTAAGCCAGCAGGTGGATATCCCCCGAGGGGTCCCAGACTGTGAGAGGGCACAGGCCAGGCTGAGGGACCTTTCGAGTGCACAAATTTTTGTGCACTGGGCCTCTAGTTTTAAAATAAAGAAAAGAAACCAGTAGTATTTTAAGAGCCATAATCAGTTTGCCTTTCTTAGAATAAGGATGACTTTTTATTTTTATTGATTTCAGAGAGGAAGAGAGAGGGAGAAAGTTAGAAACATCAATGATGAGAGATAATAATTGATTGGCTGCCCCCTGCACGCTCCCCACTGGGGATGAAGTCTGTAACTTGGACATGTGTGCTTGACCGAAATTGAACCTGGGACCTTTAGTCCACAGGTGGTTGTTCTATCCCACAGAGCCAAATCAGCCAGGGGAAGGATGACTTTTTAATGGTTGAAGTATTTTATTTACTATGAAAATGATGAAGGTGAAGGTATGCTCTTCCATATGAAAACTTAACCAGTGTGGCTGCGCCCGGAAGAAATCAACTCATAACACTGGTTCTATTTTCAGTTGGATGACATGAGAAAACTTACTTAGCTTCTCTGTGTCTTTTTATTTTATTCGACCAAAATGTATAGGGGACAGCTGATTGCAGTCCTTCTAGTCCTATAATTCTATTCCAATCCTTGTTTTCCCAGGCTTCTACTTTAGGAGATACAAAATATTTAGTAATTTTAGAAACATTTACTTGGTACAAATTACATTAATAACTATTTCCATTTACATGAAACTTTACAAGTGTTTTTTTTTATCACAATTAATACCCAGAATAAAGCTGTGAGATGGGTAACTGTATCTCCATTTTATAAATGAGAGAACCTATGCTTAAAGAAGGTAACAGGGGATCAAAAGGCAAATAGGACTCAGAACTGGATGTCTCACCCCAAGGGTGCTATCCAAGCTACCCACCGTGGAGAGCTTCTCTGTAGGACATTTCAATTGCCTCTAAGAAGTAATCATTACTCCAAGACGATTACAGGATTCTCTTGACCAGGCAGTGGAGGACTAGGAGAGATGAGAGTACTGAACACTCAGGGCTACTTATATGCATATGTAGTTAACCCCATCTGGATAAATTCCTCTACTTAGACAGGCCTATATTTTTATTATATTTCCATATGTAGTTTAGATTTTAGAAAACTGGAAACATGATTTAAATATATGCTTTAAACAGCATGATATCTATTTTACCTAATACTTATTCTCTTAAAGACTAACATGTCTTTTGTATTTCTTAACCACATCTCCCCTGCTCCAAATTAAAAATAAAAGCTTTTTATGGTTTAAAAATATTAGGGAATGCTGACCTTAACTAATGCAAATCTTAATCAATGCTAAAGTTAATCAGGGTGTCTTTAGTAGAAGGTATTTATAACCTTTACTGTGTTACTATGTGAACTACCAGTATGTAACAGAAGACATAATATTTAGTATATCTTAATTTATTGGAGCAATGCCTTTCTTTAAAGAAAGCATAATATCTTATCAAACTTCTATTCCTTAGAATGCAGTTTGAAATTATTTATTTCAAATTCTACATATAATTAATAAGTAAACTGAAATCAAGAGAGGCCTAAAAAATTAAAGTGTTATTTTCATTTCACATATATAGTTCTATAAATTAATATGACCATTAAACAATTTTGCCACCCGATACATTAATACCTATTTGGTACAGCCAAAGTCAATATGCATCAAACTAAATAATGTATAGCACGATGTCTTTCTAAATTAGAGATAGCCATTTACTAGAGCATGTTTCAACATAAATTCAAAATATTTCTATATACTGTTGATTTTCATCAGGACAGCTGAACTTTATAAAATAATTTAATGTTTTATTTTCTTTTACAAATGCTAGACTCTTTCTAAAACAAGACGTATTTTAATAGAAAAGAGAAACGAAATCATATAAATCGAGTGCCATAGTGTGCTCAGCACTTACCATACAATGCTTTTGTTCTCAAGGGTAAAATGTATACATGAGTAGCTCTGTTTACCATAGGAAATGAAAATAAGGCTCAGATTGTCAAGTAAGATATCCTATCACATGATCAGCTGGTACAGGAGTTAAGATTTTAATGCAGTTCTGTGTCCAACTTCTTTTTTATGAAATGGGAGCAATATCTAATTATATCAGATATAAATTAGAATGTTTTATGTGGCATAAAGTGCTCATATACATATAAGTTACTATTACTATTTTCAACGAAGATCAAATATATCTTAGCACTGCTCTTAATTTTCAAGTCTTCTGATACAATACACTTAAAGACAAATATCCCCATCAGGTAAAAAGAAGTTCATGAATTTTCCTTTTGTTGTTTTTGTTCTAAAGTTTCCACATAACTTTTAAACTTGTACTGCAGGCCCTGACCATATTTGTTGATCAAGCATGTGTAAAATTAAACATCTTTAATGAAAATGCAAGATTTATGAGATTAAAAATTGCTGTGGAAAATGAAAACAAAATTTCATTTATTAATGATCACCAATGGCCTATAATTAAGGTAGAATCTTCTAAGCAAATAAATAAATAATTCCCTGGTTTTATTTGACATGTAAGCAGAGGATACTCTAACAATTTTTTCATTGTTCTTATCTGCTGGGCCTTTTACCTCTTAACATCATAATGGAAAAGCTGGATATAAATAAGCAGAATGTGTATATTACAGTGTATTTTAAATAGCCTAGATCAGTTTGTGTTTACTCTCTAATTTAAACTGTTTATGTCTTTTTTTTTTTACATTCTGTGCTTCCATATAGCAGACATTAGTGGATTAAAATACAATAATTCTCCACTTATTCAGAAGGGCCAGCTTGCCATAAGGCGTCAGAGAAGCCAGAAATACCCCAACACCCTGCATTAAAGCTCTTAGTGATATATGTGAAACTATTGATTTTTTAAATTTGCAATTATTTTAAGGTCTAGTTCTGTTGCTTCTCAGCTTCTGATAGATTAATCGAAGCAAATGTCAGAGGCTATCTAAGGAAGGTAAAGCACCAGCAGAGGTGATGGCTGGCAGCCTTTTACCAGTGTCCAAAAAACGTGGTCATAATGATTGTCCTGGGTCATGAAGAAAGGCCTAAATGATGTTAATGACGCTTGGAATTTTCTGGTTAAGTCATGCATTTCAGGACAATTGCCCTCAACTGTGGTTAAGTTCAGGTCACTGTATAATTGAGGTGTGTGTGATTCTGTGTGTGTGTGTGTGTGTGTGTGTGTATGTGTAATTGGCAATGACTTGTTAGAGTAGGCATTATTTGAAAAGGAAACGAAACGAAAGTCATCAGGAAGATAAAATATAAGGCATATGTTTTAAGAAAAGGGGATACCATAATCCAGTTTTTTGTGATTTGAAAGAGGGGTGAATGGTGAGTTGCCTATTATAATTGCAATAAGTGAGAAGGTTACCAGAAGCTTAGCTCCATCTTTCAAGTCTTTCATTATTGTTAAAGCATCTTTCTTTCCTACAAACTAAAGGACTCTGCAATGGAGTATCACTGGTTATATATACACTTGAGGCCTGGTGCATGGATTTGTGCACCAGTGGGGTCCCTCGACCTGGCCTGAGCCCTCCCACAATCTGGAACCCTTCAGGGGATGTCAGACTGCCAGTTTCAGCCCAATCCCTGCAGTCCTGGTCAATGGATCCCACTGGTGTACAAATCTGTGCACTGGGCTGGCTTCAGACCGAACCCCACAGGCCAGGCTGAGGAGCCCCACTGGTGCATGAATCCATGCACTGGGCTGGTTTTGGCTCAATCTCCACAGACCAGGCCAAAGGATCCCACAGGTGCACGAATCTGTATACCAGGCCTCTAGTATGCATATAAGATCTATGGTTCATCTCTTCCTGACCTCCCCTTCCCTGCTTCCTTCTGAGATTCATCAGTCTATTCCATGTTTCCATGCTGTGCATTGAGTGTCTGCACCCTGGTGGTCAGTGCTTGTCATAGCTACTGGTCGATCAGATGAATGGTCCAATGGTTGGGCAGTTGCTCAGGCATATATATATATATATATATATATATATATATATATATATTTGTTGTGATTAAAGAGCCTGTGATATGGTTTAGTTAAAAAAAATAAAGGAATAGAATATGCCCAAGTATGCAAAAAGATAAAAAGAAGTCATCAACACATGCAAAAAAAAAAAAAAAATCTATGGATTGTGCTACTTATTTTTTTACATCTCATTTCAAAAAAAAATAAAGGAATAAAATATGCCCAAGTATGCAAAAAGATAAAAAGAAGTCATCAACACATGCAAAAAAAAAAAAAGCTATGGATTGTGCTATTTATTTTTTTACATCTCATTTCAACTAATTTTCATAAGAGTCATAAATCACCACCATTGTTATTCTTATTTAAGGTAAGAGAACTGAAAATAAGAAAAATTAATTGTCTTATTAACAAACATAGAGCAATTCAGAGCCAAGCTCAAATTTCATACTCAGATATGTATGGCTCCATATCTGTGTGTTTTCATCACATTGTATTAGCAGTTTGGGAGAAGGAACTCTGCAAAAGGAAAAGGAGTACACAATTGAAAACATGGCTTCTAAACTTTATCTACTGCAAAATAATAGCGGTTTGAAATCCTGAATAGATTATTACAAGTGAATTAATGAATAAACAGATGTTGGACAAAAATTATGTGCCAGTGATCATAATGACAAGCACTCTTAATGGAGCATTTATTATATGGAAAGCAACATATTTTATATACCCTTCTACACAGACACTGGTGGGGGCTTTCCTGGGGTGGGAATGGTGGGCGGGAGTCAGTTGGGGGAAAAAGGAGACATATGTAAAACTTGTGACAATAAAAAAAATAAAACAAGGAGCACAATAAAAAATAAAAAAGAATGACTATTCATATACAGGGTAAGGCAAAAGTAGGTTTGCAGTTGTTCATATGGAAAATAATACAATAATTAATAAATAATAATAAAACAAGAATAAACTCTGTTTTGCATACTCACATCTGTGAACCTTGAGCTAAACTTTTGCTCCACCCTTTATTAAAAATGAGGAAACAGTGGCTAAGATATTTTAAATAATTTTTCAACCATGACATAATTTTAAGTGGTGAAGCTAGATGAACTAGTCTGTGCTTTCCCCCACTTTGGTATGCTGCTTCTCTAATAACCCCAAAGGATTAAGTTTAATTGAAGAAAATAGGAAGTTGTATGAGATTAGAAAGTACTTCATGACGTGTGCAGGAAACAACAGATTTCTCATCACTATATATAATCAGCTGTTTGTGTAGACATCTGGCTTTGAAAATAGAAGCACCATAGTGCTTTGTAATGTCCCTACAATGATATAATTAGCTGTAAGAATGCAGTCACTTTAAAAGTCTCTACCGTACAAGCATCTGTTATTGTTCTAATTTTTATAATGACTTGGAACTGCCAGCTTTCTACTTTACCCAAACCAGTTTGTAACCTAGTCACAATTATTAGCAATGAAAAAAAAATTACCACAAAATTTGCTTAAGATTTTCAAACAATGTGGTTAAGGAAAAAACTGGAATAGCTTCTTAGAGATCTAGTTCTAGTGTTGGGTCTTCCATGAACTCAGCATATGACTGTATACCATTACACAGCACATGACTATGTATGCATGGCCAGGCCCCCTCATATGTTACCATGTTGGTTCTACCATTATACATTTCAATAGTCGAAAAGAACTGTATACTGGGATAAAAAAAGAGTGCTCCTCAATTGTGAAACATTGATCAACTTAGATCCTTTGAGTCTTATTTTTTCATCTATAAAGTTTTGCTCTCTGGCTGGCCTACAGAATAAAATTGTATTGAGGATTAAAATTAAATAATGAACTGAAAGTGCACTAAATTCTATAAAATGCTGCAAGTCATAAAAAAATCCACACAAATGTCTTGTACATTGTAGACATATTAAATATTTACGGCATGGATAGCAGACAATGGGGCCAGTTTTGAATAAGGTTTAAGAGTGTAGCCCTTAAGTCTGACTGTTTGAGTTTAAACACTGACTCCATAGTGTTTCCTAGATGATAAATTAACCTCTCCGTGTCTCTGTTTTCTCATGTATAAAACAGAAAGTAGTACCTTTCTTATGGGCAGTTAATGAGGATTAAATAAGACATTCCATGGAAGGTGCACATGTAAGTGTGCTATTAAATAGAAAAAGTTTTGAATGTTACTATTTTCCTGAGGTTCAAAGGAAACCAGTAAAAAGAAGGAAGAGATTTAGGAGGCCTCCTTAGATTTTCCTGCCCTCCAAGAGCTTGTGAGTGTGTAGATGGAAGATGGTTAATTTATATTGACACAGATTATTTGAATTCAGTTTCTGTTCCAGCCTTAATATTTCTGAAATGATTAAAAAACTGAACACTATCTAGGAGATTATCCAAGACTATAACAAGCCACTAAACCCTTTCCCATTGCTCTGTATTTTCTAAACCCCAAAATGAATACGGAAAGTCAAGGACAATAAGAGAAGCAGAGGGGGTAAAAAAATAGGGTAGAATATGCCAGTAATTTTATGGATTGTGCTTATGACATACAGCATAGTTAGACAATTAAATGCATGTTCTTTTCTCTGCTGAGAACATCCTTTCCTTCTTTTCCTGCCTATGAATATCAGAACTTCTTCCAACATCCATGGTTCCCTATGCTCTACTCTGACTGTATTTTATAAAATACTAAACTATCTGTTTATTTATTGGTAAAGCCTTTCCATAAATAAGTTCCTCAAAAACAAAGACTATACTTATATATATGTCCTTGAGAGATTACTTGGTATACATTAGGAACTCAATAAATTTTTATTAAATTAGATTAAATTGTTCCTCTACTTATTATACTACTATATATTCAATTTTAAATAACTTTTGAAAGAAGTTCAAAATCTATAATTTTCTTGATTAAATTTATTATTCACAACATTTTATAGATCATTCCTATTGGCACAAAATAAACATCTGTTAACATTCAGAGTAAAAAAAAATGTATTCATTCTACACAATACCCCACAAAAGCTCTTAACTTCCTACCATTTTTTATAAACAAGTGACCTAAGATGTTGATCTAGATTTATAACACAACTTAAAAGGATTAGCTTCTGTTGGTTAACTTTCAATAAGGCTCTCTGATAGATGCCCTTGTCTTTTCTAACTGCCTGCTATTACAATTGTCCTGAAGCTAAGTTCCTTAAGGCATAAAACTGGAGTTATTTATTAACCAATTATGTTCATTGCTGAGAATGGACTCTACTTACTAAAAAGGAAAAAAAGATGTATACTCTTGTTGTTTGATTACAGTGAACTATAAAACAGCTATTTCTGTTTTCCCACTTTTTTTTTCTAAACCTAACTCCTTGATTCAATCAAGAAAGCTTTCTAAAATGGCAGGAGAAACCTTTACCTCCTGAACTATTTTCCAGGGATTTGTGCAGGTTTCCTGAGGAACATATACTGCTTGGCTTCTTTTACAGGGTGATTGCCACTTTGGTCATTTGTAAATGCACAGATATTTTTAAAATATATTTTTATTAATTTCAGAGAGAAAGAGAAAGGGAGAGAGAGAGAGAAACATCAATGATGAGAGCGAATCACTGATCAGCTGCCTCCTGCATGCCCCCCCCTCCCCACAGTCATGGGCTGATGCTCTATCCACTGAGCCAAACCAGCTAGGGCTAAATGCATAATATATATAACTAAACCAGCTAGGGCTAAATGCATTATATATATATATATATATATATATATACATATATATATATATGATTTCATAAAAATCATAACTACCAGTTCTGAAGCTATACCACAAATATTAAACAGTTTATAATTGACTTATGCTGTAAACAGATGGTATTAAGACTGAATTTTGGAAAAAAATTATTTTTCTTCAATTTTTAATGATAGGAAGAAAACTGAGTAAGGCTACAATATGAAGTATAGGATTATCTTCATCCTTGGTTGAGTGAAGATAATGGTATCTGTGAGTGCATATACCCCTCTTTAACCAAAGCATTATGGTTTCCTTGGGATCTATTTAAATATTCTTACATTCATACTCTTGTGCACACTTAAGTTATTGATGGTTACACAAAATAGGACACTCATTCTCTTGCTAAATAGTACAATCATGATTTCATTAAATTTGTCATTATTGAAAATTGTACTGTAGAAAATACACCAGCCAATCACTTTCAGAACCATTCAATTTGCTCATGTCCATCTAGAATGAAAGGCTCGCTGCACAGCTGTGTTTAAGACTGTATAATGACTTTAAATCTAGGACATAGACTCTTTTTGCATGTCCAATCAATTTGTTAGAAATCTGATCCTGTGCTAATAGGGCTGTGTGCATTAAAATTCATTCTTTGAAAACTGTATCTGAACTGGATGCTGCATACAGCCTTTGAACTCTATCAACTTGCTTTTGCCTTTTATTCACTTTCCAGAAGAGATTATTTTTTTCTTTGAGAAGGAGACTATTGTTTTCAGAGGCATAAACTGAAGACTAGAAATTTTTACGCACGGTTGCTATGGAACTCTTAGTTAGTATGTGTTGATGGTGAAGTAGTCAGATTCAAATGCATGAAATACTTTGCCCCACTTTCTATGGAAGTCCATGAGGCCTTGAAGCAATGTTTTCTTACAAATTTTAGAATTACAGCTACATGCAATAAGCTATGATACCAATCCCACTCTAACACAAGAAGTGCTTGAAATAGACTATCAGAAAAGTATAAATAAAAAAATAAGTAAGGGTGGATATCGGAAAACAGAAATTTTAGGTAACAAAAGAAAAGCAAGATAATGCAGTTCTCTAGTTTATATTCTCAGTTAAAGAAACCTCTTTTCTTAATTTTTCTCCATTAGCATACTCATTGAAAACTCAAAGTCTAAACTAATTTGTGACAACTGTCATCCAATATTATGACTTTCTTGGTTGTGTAATCTCCTGTGATAATTACACATTCTTTTTTTAGATGGCATAGTAATAACCCATATATGACTCCAACATTCTGAACTCTGCATGCAATCATGTCATTCTACCTTGTTTTCATAATACCATTACACAGTATTAAAACTCTGTAAATCAGTGTTTGGCATAAAGCTGTTCAAATCATAACAGTGAATGAGGCATAAAAATGTCATAACATGATTATCATACCTCATGAAACAAGTGCTATAATTACCACATCCTGATTATCCAAGCTATTGAAGAGGCCAAAATATCACATACAACTACACTAACAATAAGAACTCTCATGTGAGCAGTTCAGTCAAAGCCAATTTCACCTAATCTTTAAGGAAGGCCCCTGTGCTCAAAGGGTGATCTTTCTTTCCTGTTCTGTGAAAGACGTATGAAATGTGACTGTCAGTGATGTGACGAAGTGGAAACTGTGACTATAAGTTAAGTGATTTACAGATGGAACCACCAGACATCATGCAAAAGTAGCCAGAAAGGAATCCTAGCTATAAAGTCTTATAAGATAGGAGTTATATTTTCATACCTTATATCTATGCTCAACATAGCATCATGCATATGGCTTTGTGAGCCATGAAAATATTTTTTAATTGAATTTATTTATTGGTTATGTTACTGATCACCCTGTTCAGGGCAAAAGTTCCTCAGATCAACCAAAGCTTTGAGATTGGTAGGATAAGTTTTCTTTATCATTTGAACCCTTTGGATCCTTTGGAAAAGAAGACAAGGTATAAATAAATACCTAGATAAATAAAGCTATACAATTAGGTGTGCTTCTCATAGTATTCACTGGTTTCTCTCTGGAATTCAAGGTTACCAAGAGATACTCCTTTGTGTAATACAGACAGTAGGTGATGCTCATAGACTAAGAAAATGAGATACAAATTTTGAGGCATGTCTGGACTATGAATTAGGATTGGGAAGTGAACGAAAATTGAGAGAAAGGGAGAGAGAGGGAGGGAGGGAGGGAGAGAGAGAGAGAGAGAGAGAGAGAGAGAGAGAGAGAGACTCTTGAAGAGCTAAATTTTCAGCCGTTTCTACATGAGGCAACTTCTAGGAACAATCATGAGAAAGAGGCATCCCTAAGACTCACTCACTGATGTTTCTGTCAGCTCACTTATATGAAAGTTAACAGGCACTTCTTAAGACAGAGGGACTCAAGCACACCAGGGCAGATGGAGAGGGACAGGTGCTCACACTACTTGCTGCATCAAGCTCACACCTCACCACAGAACGACTTACTTTTGTAGCTGTGGCTCATGTTACCTACTTTGACATAAATTAACAAAATAATTTGTTAAATTATATATTTTCCCATATGAATTATAATAAAAATTTTAAATATTCCATAATTGAGTTTTTGTTACGTTCCTACAGGGCAATAACTATTTTAACAACTGGGTATAATCCCACTACATTTTTTTTATTTATTTACTTATTTATTGCTTTCTATCTATAACCTAAAACATTTGCTTATAGTGATAGATGTAATTCTTTTTCTTAGAAGGAAACAGGTGAATACATTAAAAGAACTAAAAAATAGAGGAACCAAGATGGCTGCATGAGGTATATACCTAAACCCGCAGCCTCCACAACTATATTTTTAAATACAACTATACAGATAAACAGCCATCCCCCAGAACCAAGGGAGGGGAGGCTTTGCAACCAGAAGGCAAGAGAAGGAGTGCTTTGAGACTGAGTGGAAGCTCCCTGTGCCAAAACTGAAAGGTACCGAGGGACGCGTGGAATGGAGGTGGCGGCGTGGAGCCGTGGCGGCGCAGGTGAAGGGGGGCGGCGGCTGCGCTCGGTCGGGTTCGCGGCTAGAGAGGAGATTGTGGATTCCCGGGGTCACAAAGAGTGCAGCGCGGGCTGCAAGGCAGTGGGGCTAAGACTAGCGATTTTCGGCCAGTGCCGTTCGCAGGAGTCACTGGTGCGGAGATTTGGGGACTGAGGGACGCGCGCAGACTCAGCCGCGGAAAAGCAGCCATTGTGGAGTGCTCCGCCCTGTGACTCTGAGACTCCGTCTCACCCCACCTACTGGGTGCCTGCCAGCCTGCAGCTGGGGCAGAACTCCAAAAGATCCAAACCCCAAACAACAAGAAGAAAAGCCCGCAGATCATTTCCTCCCAGTGATACTGCCCAGTGATAACTACAAGACTGTGCACCCAGCCTTCAAAGGCATACAACAAGAGTGTCCACCCCAGGTGATTGGGGAGGCTGAACCACTGGGCCCTATAGGACACCTAACACAGAAAGCCAGAATGCGGAGACTAAGAAGCAAATCCCAAAAGACAGAAAAG
>PVJC01007289.1:23324-52069 GCA_004026665.1 Murina feae | reverse complement strand
GCTTTCTGGTGGCTGGAGGAAGATGGGCAGTAGGCAAGCTTGGGAGGCAGGCCGCACCCAGCCCTGGCCACACTCAAAAAAGAGAACAACATGCAGGGGAGGGCAAGAGTCTGAGAGATCAACATAGAGGGGATGCCTGCTCCAAGCCTCCACGGTGTGCCTGGGGGCAGGCCCCCGGCAGGTAGACACACACAAGAGGACTGCTCCGAGCCTCAGATGCGGCTGGGGGCAGGTCCCCAGTGGTGACACACACACACATACACACACACACACACAAAAGGCGCCTGGCAGACTGGGCCATCATAGGACATCTACTGAGGGGTCCCAGACTGTCAGAGGGCACAGGCCGGGCTGAGGGACTCCCTCCACCCCGATTGCACAAATTTTTGTGCACCGGGCCCCTAGTATATATATATATTTATATATTATTATATTACATGTAACAATATATGGCATATAATGATACAAAATTACACTATATATTAAATATATTTCACATACAACTAGAAAGTTTCCTCTGGTTATACATGGTTATTTCTTTAAAAATTAGTTTATTATTTTTTAAACTACAGATGCTATAAAGAAAACCAAAGGTTCCTTACAGTTTTACTCCTGAGAAATAATCTCCTTCGACATTTTAGTGTCTCTCTTTCCACATTTTAATGCGTATGTGAAATATGTGTACTTTTTCCTCCCACATAAACTGGATCTATACGGACTGTACACACTCTCTTGCAACCTGCTTCCCTTCCTTTCCATATCATCACCTTCTGACGCCATTAATAAAGATCACCCTGATCTCTTCTATAACTGCAGAGTCATTGGAGAAACGTACCGTAATTTATTGCACCAATCCACTGAAAGACGCGTAGATGGTTTCCAATTTCATGTCATTATAAACAACGCTTTAAAAGAGCCCCATATACTTATCCTATTAGCTCCTTAAGTCTGTGCTGGGCAAAGGAGACGTGCCTTTTAAGTTGTAATAGATATCGACAAACTCATCTCCAAAAAGAACCCATCCATTTAGTCTCCAATCCAAAGCATTTCCTTCCGGCGCATCAGTACCAGAGTGTTACTCTTCCTCATATTTTCTGATCTGATAGGATAAGAGTCTTGTTGCTGCTATTTTTATTTCTTTCCTATCGAGTTAAACATTTGGATTTTACAATATGGACGCTGTCTGTTTATTTTATGTTGCCCTTTACACATTAAATATATATGTCAATACTTTGTCATATCTGCTATAGACTTTTTAAAAAGCGGTATATCTCTTGCCTGTTCCATTCCCTTACCAGCTCTTGTGCTGGATGGGTAGGCTTCATTTCAAGGTGCTTCATGTTACTGGACTTTGAAGATGCTGCATTCTTTACAAGTTGAAGGTTTGTGGCAACCGTGCATTAAGCAAGTCTATTGGTGCCATTTTTCCAACAGAGATGGTTAGTATTTTTCAGCAGTAAAGTATATACACTGCGTTTTTTTGATACAATGCTATTGCACACTTAATAGACTACAGCATATTGTAAACATAACTTTTATATGCACTGGGAAACCAAAAAATTCATGGGGCTCTCTGTATTGAGATATTCACTTTACTGAAGTGGTCTGGAACCAAACCTACCATATCTCCAAGGTGTGCCTGTATATAAATGTAAAATTTCATATAGTCAAATTTGTCAAATTTTTCCTTTGTGACTTCTGGGTTAACTAAAATAACGCCCTCTCCACATAATTAAAGATTATCATTAATTTTTTTTCTAAATTTTCCCTGGTATACTAAGCTTTATTTCCTATTTTAAGTATTTAGTCTAACTCAAATGTATTTTTTTATTTATAGCGTGAGGTAGGGGTTTGTCTTTAACTTCCAAATGTGTTCTTCCAGCGTGCCTTAACAATCCACCTTTCTCTACTGATTAAAAATGCCATCCGTATAATAAAATAAGTTTCCGTGCTATTCCGTTATCTTTCCATCCCTTTTCCCAGTACCTTAATATATTTTAAGAAACGTACCATAACGTATTTAACCAACCCTCCATTCTCTCCTCTATGTTTTTCCTACATATCTCCATTTATATCCTTTTCACAACAATTTATTAGAAACGTTGTCATATTTACTCTTCCAGGTGTAACTCAGAATCAAGTCTGAGAACCTTTCTTCCAAGTTTGCCTAGAGATGGGACATCCTCGTGACGTTGTGTGGATCAAATAAGGTCAAGCAGAGGTTCTCAACCACGGCTGCTCATTAAAATCGCGGGGTGGTGGGGTTTTAAAAGGAACCACTGCCGGACCCCCCCTCCACAGACTCAGACCTCACTGCTCAGGGTTGCGGTCTAGACATCAGAAGTCCTCCGGAGGATTCCGGTTGTGCTGCCAAGACTGAGGGCCACAGAGCTAGAGTGTGTGAGAGTGCTCTGAGAGGACGCCCTGTGCCCCATGCCCTGGCCAGTAACATGCTCACTCACCGGCACCGTCTTGTTCTCCATATTGATGGTGGGGACGCTGGTTCGGAGGAACAGGGTAGCCCAGCTGGTTACCCTGACTCGGTCAAAGTCTCTGTAATCCTGCAGGGGAAATGGGTGGGTTAGAAGAACCAGATGAGCCTCCCATGCTGACCCTAAGCTTCCCCCCACCCCACGGTACCCTCTCCCCACACGCACCCTTAAGCAGCCCCCAAAAGAGCTGACAGTCACGCTTCCCCACACACAAATGCACATCCCTCATTCACTTGTGCATCGCATCCTGTGCTGGATGCTGAGGACAACAGCGACGATGAAGGTCACAGTCTAGGTCAGGCCCATGGCCTAAATCTGACCTGCCACCTGCGTTTGTAAGAAAAGTATCTGGGGCCCACAGCCACGCCGAGTCCTTTACTGTGGTCTCTGGCAGCGCTGTGCTATGTGGAGGAAACTGTGCGATTGCAACAGACACGGTATGGCTCACAAAACTGAAGAGATGCATAATGTCGGAGGACAGATCATTTTCAGCTGGAAAGACCTCACTGGGGGTGAAGCACCTGAGGGGGACTTTGAAGGCTGAATAGGAGTTTACATGCAGAGATAAAAGAGGGGGAGCGGGCATTCTAGAGGCAAGGAGTAGCATGTCAAAGGCATGGAGGTGGACACATGGAACGTCGTGGACACATGACAGAACCAATGGACACATGAGAAGGTCATTTTGGCTGGAGACAAACATGTCATGGCCACATACAGGCACAGAAACTAACACGGACACAGCACACGATAACAGGTGCATAACCTGCCCTGCATAAAACATGATGCTGTCCTTGACACACGTGCACACGCACACACACACACAGGAGGCCTCACCCTTTCCCTGTTGGTCTCCCCACCCAGGTAGGTGGCAGGGGAGACCTCCAGACCCAGGCACGGACCTCTATGAAGGTGCTGTTCCACACTCGAGCCCGCACTGTCACGTTGGTGAGGACAGGGACATCAGGAATGGGGCACTCCAGCCACACACAGCGGGTGTGGACACCGCCACAGCTCTGAGCAGGCAGGGAACACAGGACACGAGACAGGCTGGGTGTCCAGAGTCTTCATGCTTCGCCCCTTACCTTTGACTCCTCCCCTGCCCATGGCTGACCCAAAGGGTCCTGACCTCAACCCTTGCCTCATGCACACCCTCACCCCCCATACTTACTAGTATATGTTTAAGACATAGTCTTTGGGTCAACCGCGTGCAGATGTCAGGGACATTAATAACATGAAATCTGATGGAAATGGGGCCCGGTCTACAACATCCTCTCCCAGTCTCCTCCCACCCTGAGCCTCCACCTGGGGTCCTGCCTCCTACCTTTCCACCCAGCGAGACCTCTACTTGCGTCCAATTCTCTTCCTGTCTCCCTTTGGACCGGGGCACCCTACCCCGCCTTTCCCATTCCTCAGCCCTAATGTCCAAGGCTGAGCAGCTATATCACCCCAATGGGTTGAGGGTCCTGGGACTAGAGCCAGTGTCTCCTCCTTTGTACTGACTGCTCCTCAAGGGCAAGTGCAGTGAGGTGCCTTTTGGGGGCAGCAGATGAGTCCAGCTGTTCTGACTAGGGGCTCCTGAGGACATGGGCTACGTCACTCATCAGGCTGGGGTCTCCTGGTGAAACAGTCCCTATTCTCCTTGTTTCGCTTGCCCCCTGGATGAGTGGCCACACCCTCTCCAACCCTGGCCACTCACCAATAGGGTCTCAGATTTGGCTTTTTTGGCAGCAGCCAGAGGAACAGGTGGGGGGCCCTGGACTCCCCCTGGGTCCAGCTGTCGCCGCCTGCGCTGTGGAGATGGCAGCCCGTCCTCAGGGACCTGAAGAGGGAAAAGGAGCTTTGCTGGGAGGAAGGAATGAGCAGAGGTGAGGAGAGGAAGAAAGGGCAGGGGGAGAGGCAGGATTCCTGAGTGTGAGGGGAGGGATCGGAAGACACTGGGTGCACATGAAAGATCCCTGTGGCGTCCTTACTGAGAGAGTGAGGTTGAGAGGGTTGACAAGGTCTCCTGGCGGTTGGCAGGTCCAGGACCCATTGCCTTGGATGGTGATCTCCGTGGGGTACAGAAGCCACTTGCCATTGGCGACTTCATAGGGCCACTCCAGCCCTAGGACCAGAGTCCCCAGAACTGCCAGCCCTTCTCCCACTGGGCCCACCTGCAGGCACAAGGGGTGTCAAGATTACTATCTCCTACAAAGCCACCTCCATCTCACCAACCCAACCCTCACAACCTGAGATCCCAGGCAGAAAGAAATGCCCCATCACCCCTCCCAGAAGTCTCCGGCCCAGAGCCCCCGAGTCCCCTTACCTGGAACTCATACTTGAGAGGACTTCCCACGTCATCCACAGTTTTCATGCCAGACTCGCCCATCACCGTTCCCCCAAAGTAGCTTTGTAGCCGGTGATTCACCCTAGTCGTAAGAAAGATGCTGGAGTCACAGGAGACGGGGGGGGGGGCAGAGGGGGTGGGCACCGAAGTTGGGTGCTACCCCTGACACTAGGCAGATCTGAGATAAATTCCAGTCCTGCCCTAGCTGTGTCGCCTCAAGTAAGTTATTTACCCTTTGTGAGCCTCAGTTTCATCTATAAAGTGGAGTTAATAACTGTTGCTATATCCTGGGCTGTTGTGGAAGGTCAATGAGATGATGTATAGAACATCCTTACTTAGCACAATGCGCTGTCAAGAGAGGGTACCCACACCTGTTCCCCAGAGTTGCTGATTCCTCCACTGCTGCTGGCTTTGCCGGAGGAATACTAACCACAACAATGACAGTGGTTGTTGTTAAGGGGAGGAATGATCCAGGGGATGTAAAGGCCTCGGGAAACCAGGGCAAGAGGGGTGCGTCAGAGGGGCTTGGAGATATCATGAGGACAGGGAGGCGCTAGCTCAGGAAGAGAAGACTGGGGGTCATGGTAGTACCTACATGCTAAGCGAGGCCTGGAGAGTGTAGTCCACCAGCAGGGTCAGGGTCATGGGCAACAGGTTGTCCTGGTGACTTGACCTGGGAAGGAAGTGCAGGGAGTAGGTAAGGAGATATGTCAGCTGAGGCTGGGTCTGGGGGAGATCCCAGGACCCCTCAACCCCAATGCAGACTGGCTTTGCAAGGTCACTTACGTGGACAGCTGCAGCTGCGCCTGGAATTCCCTTGTGTGCAGGGTCACCCCAGTGAACTCGAAGGCGATGAGCAGCTCCATCTGCCATGATGGCCAGGGAGGCAGAGAAGGGTGTCTGAGGCCACGCAGGGGTGATGCCCTGGGGCGGGGGCTGAATACTGTGCTAGGTTGGTTCTCTTTGCCCCCCATCCTGGGTGAGGGTTCTCCACCTCCATGCCCATCTCCACGCTTCTACCTTCCATGGTCAGATCTGAGGGTCACTTCTCCACCTCCCCTTTCCTTTTCTCTGTCAGACAACTCTGCTACTTTTGAGCTACATGACCTTAAGTCAGTTATTAAAACTTTCTGAGGCTGTGTTTCCTTTCTGTAAAACAGCATCTGCCACCTCAGAAGGCTGTAAGAATCAGTCATATAAAAGAAGCAAAGTGGTGGGCTTGGGGCCTGGCACATAGTAGGTGCTCTGCCATACTGGTGTCCTCATCTCCACTTCCTCTCGCTTTGTGCACAGCTCACTCGTGGGTCCATTTTTCTCAGTCTCTGGATCTCTCCGCACCCCATACTTTACCTCCTCCTCCCCCACGCTGGCTCTTGGCTTCAGGGAAGGCCAGGCAGCGGGCAGGCAGAAGCGAGAAGAGTAAGGAGCAGCCTTGGGGAATGTGGCCAGGCCTTACCCTCTGGTTCTGTTTGAAGGGGTTCCCCAGCTCGCAAAGGATGGTCTCGTTGTTGGCCTGGCAGGTTCCAGTCTAAGGAAAGAAGATGATGAGGACTGGGTGGTCAGAGGCGGGCTGGTCCCGCCCCTTCCCTTGTATCACGGGGTGTGAACCCTAGAGGCATGAGAACAGGGTTCCCTTAGCAACAGAGATGCTGCAGGTATCTGAGGAGGCCCAGCCCATGACAACACATGTAAATGACATGCATCTAAGGATGCAAATACGGGATGGGGCCCGGGTTGGGCACTCACAGGGCGCACTGAGGACAGCACCAGGGCGGGGGGCACCACTAGGGTGAGCAGCGCCTCGTGGGCGTCTTCCCCAGCCCGCTCACTGCTTGGGGCGTTGGTCACATTGATGCTCAGGAGCAGTTTCCGGAGGTCTTTGCTGTACTGGAGCCTGAAAAGGGAGGAGCCTTAGAACCCAAAGCCACGCCCCGGCCAATTAGGCCCCGCCCCTCCGGGCTACTCGGGACAGCCAGGCCCCGCACTCTAGCCTCTCCAGGTGAAAACAAGCAGTGAAGGTCAGTTACACATCCCACCTGGACAATTCAAGTCCAGCCTCTCAGACTCGCCTCCCCCTGCGGTGTCACCCCTGGCCGGTGAGGCCCCACCCCCCGATTCCCGGTAGCTGGTGACCGCCTCCCCACCCTTGGCCAACGGGTGCGGCCCGGAGCGCACCTGCTCAGCCCCTGCCCCTGCTCCGTCACGAAGGCCGCCTGCATCTGCAGGTTGCTGTCGCACTTGTTGTCCTGCCCGCACTCCTTCTGGAAGTGGACCTGGGGGGACAGAGGTGTGAGGAGCACAGGACCCACGGGTGCCTTCTCCCCCACACCCTCCCGCCCTGCCCCACCCACCTCAGTGTGGTTCTCCAGAGCCTGTGCCTGGTTGAGGACCGGGTAGGCGTCCAAGGACCGCAAGCCCAGCCGGGGCTGGTCAGGCAAGCGCAATGGTAACGAGTAGTTCATGGAGATGACGATGGGACGCAGTTTGTCACGGATGTTGTCCTGGGAGACAGGGCGAGCTTAGCTCAGCTCTGCACCGCCCTCCCTGCTGAGTGGGATCCTCACACCACCCGGAGTCCCCAGGGAGGAGCGTGGGCCCCCCTCCACCTGGAAAGCCCCCCCAGTAAGGCTAAACCTCCTCTTGTCCTATAACCAAATTGACCTCTTTCCTACCACCTTGATCCACAGGTGAGATGGGGCCCAGAGTTAGCTCTGGGGGTGTGTGAGCGTCCCTTCATTCCTGGGGTCCACAGCTGAGGTCTCCCTTCCCACCCTAAGGTCCCAGAGGGTGGCTGAGTCTGCCCCCCACTCACAGACCCACTTCCCCCAGAGCTGAGCTGAGCTGCGCCCGGAGTCTCACAGCCCTCAGTCTTCTCAGGTCTCCATCTCCCCTCCACCACATGCTGGCTGCTGTGCACTGTACCCCCTGAAGACCCATGGGTTTCCAGGCAACCTCCCACACCTCTGTCTCTGGGGAGACCCCAGGCCCTCACCCCTGACCTGGGGGGACGCTGGCTACCTCTCTGAGAGATGTGGCCCTCCCCTGGCGCCTCCCTCACCATCAGGAGCAGCTTCAGGTTCTGGCAGCGCCTCTCGGGCATGGAGAAGAAGCCATGGAGGACAGCTGACTGGCTCTGCGCGAAGCGGAGCCGGGGCGGGCGGCGGTCCCGGTCTGCCTCCAACGTGTAGGCCAGGGCTGCAGGCGGAGGACAAGGTGGTCAGCAGGTGACCTGGTGAGCGCGCCCCCTCCCTCACCTTGCACCCCAGCACTCACTGATGTTTCTCCTGTAGTTGGGGTTCCCAGCACTCTGGTTGTAAGCAAAGCACAGCTCCACCTGCACACTGTTGGGGGAGGCGGGGACGTACAGGAGGGCCTGGTCACAGCGGGACCCAGATAGCCAGCCCCCACTCTTACTCCCTTCACTGGGCGAAGGGAAGCAGGGCCCTTCAGGGGAAAGGCAGGGGCAAAACTGGGAGTGCACACGGCTGGTCTGGGGTGTCCCTGGCCCCTTCCCTCCCCACTCCCATTAGAGCCATAGAAGAAATGGATAGAGGTCCCCAATGGGGAAACTGAGGCTGAGAGCAGGAGGGGTTGCCTGGAGTTGTGGCCCAGCCAGTCTTATTCAGATCTCCTTCTTTAAACCAAATTTTTAAAATATTTTCATTGATTTTAGCGAGGAAGCAAGAGGAAAAGACAGATAGAAACATCAATGATGAGAGAGAATCATGGATCAGCTGCCTCCTACATGCCCCCCACTGGGGATCGAGCTGGCAACCTGGGCATGTGCCCTGGCCCGAAATCGAACCCAGGACCCTTCAGTCCACAGACCAATGCTCTATCCATGGAGCCAAACCGGCTAGGACCAGATCTCCTCCTATGCCCCCCTCCCCCTGCTGTCTCCCTCTGCCTTCTGACCCAATATCCTCCCTCACACAAAGACCTTGGGGTCATCTGATCGTGGTCACCATCTTAGCAGCTAACACAGTATGAGCATTTGGGGTGCACAGGTGCCGTGCTAAGGGCTTTTGTACATTATCTCATTTAACAACCACAGCAATCCTGCAAGTCGGTTATTACTAACTTTGCTTTATAGGTCAGGAATCTGAGACTCAGAAAGATGAACAATTTGCTCAAGGTGGCTCTCTCCTTCCCCACCTCCATACAACTAGGTGTTCCCCTTGTCCCTCTTCCCCCAGGATCTCACCCCCAACACCCTCCCCCATACCACTGCAGTGGGCACAGCTGGAACTTGAAGTAGGCAGTCCAGAGCTCCCCCTCTTAACCCCATGCCTACTGCCCCCCACCCCAATGCAAGGAATTTCACTTTTTAATGAGGTTGGATAGGCTGGGCAATGCTTACCCCAAGAATCAACCCTCTACTAGCAGGATATCAGGAGTTACGGGGGCGGGGGGCCCATACATAAGGAGGGAGCGTGGGCAGAACAGGGACTGTGAGTCTCACCAGGAGGTGGCTGTGCAGAGCGCAGGGTCCAGCACGGACGGCCTGGCCACCAAGGTCCTGTGGAGGATGTTGATGACGGGCCTGGCCCTGCATAGGAAACACGCGGACATCAGCACCCGCACCTGCCTCAGGCCAGGCTGGGGCTCGAGCTCGGTGGTCCTGGCAATGAAGGCGATGGAGACAGGGCTCCCCGCAGGCAGGGTGGAGGGGAGGAGGCCCCTATTCACCGTCGCCTTGGCTCACCGCAGCAGCACGACGCGGTCCGACAGGCTTCCCACCAGCAGGTCGGGGTACAAGTTCTCATCCACGTCCATCTTTCCACTCAGGGAGTAGCCGAAGGAGGCCAGGCCAGGGAGCCCCAGCTGCTCTCCACGGATGACCTGGGGGCAGGGGCACACACTGAAGACTGGCTCTAGGGTGGGATCTGGGGAGGGGGGCCCAGGGGACTCAGGGGGTGGGCGAGCCAAGGAGGGAAGGCCCCGGGCCCCGCCCATTCATACCTGCTGGGGCTGCTGCGGCAGACCCCTGGAGCTGCTGTGGTAAATGTACACCGTGCCCGAGCCCTCAAACGGAGCGCCCACGGCAATGTCTGGGGGGAGAGAGGCAGAGTGAGGCCCCCCCTGAGGACTGTGGGCCCCCGATCGCCCCAATCCTGTGCTCCAGCCACAGAGCCTAGCATGGCCCTGACCTCAAATCACCCAAGCAGGACTCAGATCACCAGGAAACAGAGCTCTGTGGCTCAAGATCGGCACTGGGACCGACGGGCACCCAGCTGCCTCCTTGTCCAGGAGAGGGAAGTGACTTACCCGGTCAGACAGCTAGTTAGTGTCTCAGGCAGGCCCACCCTCCCGACTCCAGCCAGCAGCTGCTGTCTATTTCCCCTTATTATAGCACCTCCCATCCTAACGTCCTTTGCCAGCAGGGTCACAAAAGCCGGGGGTCCCCATGGCTGACTGTGCCAGGTAGGTATCCAGCACTCATTTCGTTTAATCCTCACAAGGGTGCTGGCTGTCAGTACCACTGTCCCCACTTTACAGACAAGGAAACAGAGTGAGAAAACCCGATGTCAGACAGCTGATGCGTAGAAGAGAGGACCCCGGAGGCCACGTCTCTCTAGCATGGGGGCGGAGGGCGGGGGCTGGGATTTTAATCACAACACTCCAGTGTCGAATGTGACAGCGTCCAGGCTTGTAAAATTCCAACCATTATTTCTCCGCATAAAGCCAAACTGCTTTGGCTTCTCAAACTCGACTCCGAGTTTGCTGCTTTCGATCTGATAAGGCTCAGCGCACAGAACGCCTGGCTTGCGGGAGAAGAATGTGGAGGAGGAACGAGAGGGTCCTAAGTGGAAGCCGGGCGCCGCCTGCATCAGTAAGGGCTTTGGGCTTCGTCAACTGAATTCTCGGTCACCTGTTTGGACTATGTGAAGGCCCCTCTGCCTCCCTTTTGGTTTTCAGCTGTATTCTGGGAAACTGAGGATGCCAGGGAAGCGACTTCCAGACACGCCTGGTGTTCCCATGGCAACCAGGCAAACAGTCAGGTCTGGTGGGTCCCCACGTGCTGTGGAGTTCTGGTGGCATCCTCTCTAGCCAGGACCCCCACCGTTCCCCAGCTCTTAACATCCCCTCCTGAGCCACTACATTCCTGATTTTAACACCCCAGCCTTGCTCGCCCCCATCCGTCCCACATCTCCTTCCAGAAGGATCATTCAAGGTACCAGGGCACCAAGCTATCATATCCGATCCCTGCCCCCACAGCTTCTCTGGACACCCCTCTATCATGACCCAAATATAAACCCTGGCTTTCAACACCATCCGCCTCACCCCCACATTACCACTCTAGCCTCATCTCTGAAATGAACACCCCACACCTGCTCGATCTGGGGACCTCAGGCAAGTGTCCTATCTCACATTGTACCCCCCTGCTCCCTTCCACGGCACACTCAGCCCAGCCTCTGATGCCCAGCAGTATGCTCACTCCTCGCCTGTGGTGGCTCCCTCTGCACATCCCCTCTCCAGTGCTGCTGTAAGCTCCCACGACGGGCCCCAGTTCCCCTCCTTTCCGGGCCTGCCAAGCTTGGTATGCAGCTGGCACTCGGTCAGCGGGGGTGCTGGGGCGGGGGTGCTGGCTCATACCTTGGAATCCATCCTGGTTGATGTCACCAATGCTGGCCACGGAGAAGCCAAAGGCAGAGCCACTGGGGCCGTGGAGGAGGAGGGAGGGGTGGGCAGGGAAGGAGGTGCCTGCCTGGTTCATGAAGACATAGACGGCGCCCCCTACCTCTTCCTTCTGATCAAAGTAGTAGGGGGCACCCACCAGGAGGTCCTGCCACCTGCATAGGAGAGAAGGAGGGAGACATGGGAGTGTGAGGCCAGCCATCGATGCGCATCAGAATTGTGGTTCAGCGGGCATGACCAGGGCACACGGCTGTACAAATGGCATCTCTGGCCAAGCGTCGTGGGAAAGCCAAGGAAATGCCAACATGACCCCATCTCATAGAAAACACATGCAAGGAAGACGGGCATGCGCAGATCACACCCAAACAGCCCACATGCACTAGAGCCAGAGAAATGACCGCATAGACAGGGAGAAGCAGGTGTCGTGCAACTGACATGCAAATGCCTAGAATCCCAGAAAGTCTGATGGCAAATCAACAGACAAGAGTAATTTGCAAATCCCTGCGACAGCATGCAAACAAACGCCAGCCTCCTGGTCTCTGCCTTGGCAAGCCTGCTCCCCTCACCATTCTCCCTGGCCCCAGAGAAGGTCCCTGGATTCTCACCCATCATTGTTCAGGTCTGCCAGGGCAATGGCGCTGCCAAAATAGGAGCCCACCTGTGTGCCCTCCAGCACCTGCCTCCTCCGCAGGTCTCCGCCTACCTCCTGGCTCAGCAAGAAGACAGCACCCATATGTCGGTGCCGCGGGGCACCCGTCACAATGGTGATGTCTGTAGGGTGCAGGATGGCACTGCCCACCTGCACCGTGTACCCTGGGATGGGGGAAGGTGGTCAGTCAAGGCCCCAGTAAACTTTGTTGCCTTCTACTCGGGATGCACCCCCGAGGTCACCCCCCATTATCTTTTATTCCTCTAAGTTGGGCAAGAAAGTGGATTCTGGATGCCCACCCCCTGTCCAGTCTGCACACTGGGCTGTGAGCCCCACGAGGGTAGGAACTCTGCATTCTGGCGCTCAATAGGCGCTAGTTGAACAAAATGCCACTAGTTACACCCGTACCCTGGCCTCACCCTTCCACCAGGCACCGAAGGTGAGGGGGGCCAGCGTGCCAGGGACTGAGCCCCTCCCCTCCTCTTGTACCCATTGGGCCACCGGGACTGGACTCACCAATGTAGAGGTTTCCTTGGTCCTCCTGGTCCTTGTAACTGTATTCGGATAAATCCCACTCCTTCCGCTGAATCATGTAGCTGTTTCCTTCGGAAGGATTTGGGGGGAAGGAGTGTAAGTCACCACCCCATTCCTCCACTGTGTCCAGGCCCCCTCCCCAGAGAAGGATAATAAGAGTCTCTTAAAATATCAGTGCACACTTTGCCAGGTGCGAATCACGTCCTCTTTATTTTAACAAGTCTGTGAAGTAGCCTGGCTGGTGGAGCTCAGTGGTTGAGCATTGACCTATGAACTAGGAGGTCAGGGTTCGATTCCCACTCAGGGTACAGTCCTGGGTTTCAGGCTTGATCCCCAGTAGCAGGAGGCATGCAGGAGGCGGCCAATCAAGGATTCTCTCATTGATGTTTCTATCTTTCTCTCCCTCTCCCTTCCTCTCTCTGAAATCAATAAAAACATATTAAAATAAAAGTAGCCCTAGCTGGTTTGGCTCAGTGGACAGAGCATCAGCCCATGGACTGCAGGTCCTGGGTTTGCTTCCAGTGAAGGGCACATACCTTGGTTGTAGGCTCGATCTCTGGCCTTGGGCAGGGTGCATGCAGGAGGCAACCAAGCGATGTGTCTCTCTCACATTGATGTTTCTCTTTCGCTCCATCTCCCTTCCACTCTCTCTAAAAATCATGGAAAAAATATCCTCCGGTGAGGATTAACAACAACAACAAAGAATGATGGACTCACCCCACCCCCCCGCCCATTTTGCAGAGGAGAAAAGTGAGGCTTAGGGATGAGGAGCTAGTTATAGGGACATGACTGGAATCTGGTCATCCAGGCTCATGGAGATCAGATGACACTTCCCCCACACTGGATGCTGATGCCAGACTTCATGCCATTATCTCCTCCTACTCTTGCCCCCAAACTGGGGCTGCCCACCTGGCCCCTGCTCCCCGGGGCTACTGCTGGAGAGTATCTGCCGCTCCACCAAGGTTCTAAAGAACAGGGGTAGAGGTGGGGGGGATGCAGAGGCCTCAGTTCAGGTGAGCACAGAGCTGTGACTAAGACCCGGGCCAACGGCCAAGGTTCTGGGCTCCCTCTGCCTGTTGATTCTACAACAACAGCGTCAGTAAGAGGAGATGGGTTGCTGCTGCTACAACCTGTGTGATGGAGAAGAGCAGAGATGCAGGGGGTGTGGGCCGAGAGGCGTATGTGCCCTGGTAGTTACAAGCATGCGTCTTGGTGCAAGGAAATACTCTGCAGCCCCCGAAAGATTGACCTAGAGGTCTTTTTTTAAAAAAAATAAATATTTTATTGATTTTTTACTGAGAGGAAGGGAAAGGGATAGAGAGTTAGAAACATCGATGAGAGAGAAACATCGATCAGCTGCCTCCTGCACACCCCCTACTGGGGATGTGCCCACAACCAAGGTACATGCCCTTGACCGGAATCGAACCTGGGACTCTTCAGTCCGCAGGCCGACGCTCTATCCACTGAGCCAAACTGGTCAGGGCTGACCTATATGTCTTGGCATTGAAAAAAAAATGCCCCCAGTTGATTGAAAACTGACGAGAGGAAGTAGTAGAGCAGGCTGTTCAGTGGGGGTCTGTTTGTGTGAGTACTATATTCTGAACTAAGTCTGGAGGGTCCACAAGATGGAGTACACACTGGGAAATGGGACCAGGGAGATGGGAGATGGCAGGGATGAGAGGAGGGGCACTTTTACTCTTTATTTTACCAAATCCTACTGTACCACTTAGTAGTGGTACCAGGAGCATGTTGTGCTTTTTAAATCAGTTTTTCAAATGGTCACACTACATGCCGATGGACCCGCATTCTAACTCAGGTTTCATAGCCTGCTGGCAGCGTGAGCAATTTCACTTGTCTGAGGCTCAGTTTTCTGTAAAATGGGTATAATAATACTTGCCTCATAGAGTATCTGAAGGTTAATTACGGTAATATGTGTAAAGCCTCTGGCACATAGGAAGTGCTTTCAAATAGTAGGACTTGTGGTGGTTGCTGGCAAAGGGGGTCTGTTCCCTCTGCCCCCTAGTGTGGAGGGTCTCGGCCAGCTGTCCCAGTGGCTAACTGGGGCGGGTGGTCTCTGCTGCTCCCCTACCTGGGGGTCCTCACCTTTCCAGTTGTAAGCACCGGGAGCACCGAAGTACACAGTGTTCTTGGTGAAGCCGCCGCTGGTGCCCAGCTGGCACATGCCCGTGTCCAGGTAGTCAGTGTTGCTGTTGCACATCTCGTTGTGGTAGGTTTGCCAGTCGTCAGTGTGGTCCAGCTTCAGGTTGTTGCCCCGCACATAGCACTTGCCCACCATGCGCCACTGCTCCTCCGACCCCGACCACAGCACCTGGGTGTAGCGGTGGGCACAGACCTGGGGACCCCACCCCAGCACACAGCCTGAGCCCGCAGCAGGGACTCGGGGCCAGGCGCCCCTCGGCCCCGGGCACCTCTGGCTTGGCGGGAGAGGAGCTGAAAGGGGCCTCCTAGGGATGCCTGGGCCTGCATCTCTTTCCCAGAATTCAGAAATCTGCTCTGAAGGCTGGAAACACTCTGGGAGGCCAGAAGGTACTGGATTTGAGAGTGGCCCAGAGATTCTGGCAAAAGGAAAAGGGACAAGGATGGGGAAATGTGGGTTCAAGCTCTCAGGTCTTAAAGGAGCTAGATCGTCAGCAGATTAAGGAACTTGCTTCTCTGCTGTCCCCAGATGACCCTGCCCTCTTAATGAAAGAACAACAACAGCAGCAGCAGCAGCAGCTAAAACAGAGTGCTTACTACATGCCAGACACAACTCCAAGCTCTGCACATACTAAGCCTTTTAAGCCTCCTATCGACACTATGGAGGAGGACAATTATTGTCTCTATTTTAGAGGCACAGAGAGTACTCTAAGGTCTCACATCTCGAGAGAGGCTATCGGGCTCTGAAGTCTGAGCAGCGACGCACCGGCTGCGCTGCCTCGCTCGTAGCCTCCCCCAGCACACGCTCGATAAACAGGTATTGAGCGAATCAATCAGAATAGGATGCTGGTGACACAGCCAGGGGCCAGGCAAAAATCCCGCACCAGCCTCCTTCGCATGGTTTACTTTCCGTGTCCCTTCCGGCTGTGAGCTTCACTCCCACTGGCCCAGCCTGACCTGTCAGCACGAAGTTCCTGGTGCTGGCGCAGTGCCTGGCACACAATAGGTGCTCGCTAAAAACTTGTTGAAGGAACAGATAGATGGGTGAGCAGACAGCACTGACGGACCCAGTGTCCGGACTGCCTGAAGTGGGTCCTAGCCGACACGGTCCATACAGAGGTCTATATAAGGTGTGTGAGTGAAGTGATGCGAACCCGGAGCTTAAAACTGTGCACATGTGAAGGGTATGGAGGTGGGTATGGGCCGTGGTGGGTGTGGAGGTGATGACTGGTGGGAAGGGGGCGCACTTTCTCGAATGCTGTAAATATGCGATTTCTTTCATGGATGTGGGGAACGCAGGTGTATCATTTTCAGAACTCAATGAAGCTTGCAATCTGTACGCTTTGCTGTATGTAAATTTTACACCCGTTTTTAAAATCTCTCTCTCTGGGACTCAGAAACTAGAGCCCCAGAGGCCAGCACTGAAGAATGTGGGCAGGTTGCCCAGCTGGCATGGCTCAGTGGTTGAGCATTGGCCTATGAACCAGGAGGTCACGGTTAGATTCCTGGTCAGGGCATATGCCCTGGCTTCGGGCTCGATCCCCAGTGTGGGGCACGCAGGAGGCTGCTGATCAATGAATCTCTCTCATCATTGATGTTTCTATCTCTCTCTCCCTCTCCGAAATCAATAAAAATCTATTTTAAAAAAAAGAAAGAATGGGGCAGGAGGTGACAACTGATAAGAGGGAGCGGGCCCTCAGACCCAAACCAAGTGAGCTGAGGTCAGCATGATGTCCCTCTTCCGACAGCCAGCCAGCCTCCCCGGAAGGAGCAAGACCAGGCCACCCAGCCTGAGGGCCTATCTGCTCTTTTCTCTTTGCTGTTCCTGTAGCTGTTCCCACGAAGGGTGAGCAACCCAGGGGGTAGCAGGGGTGGGGTAGGGAGGAAGTGTGATTCAGACAGGACCCGGGCCATGCTGGGTCTTGGGAGAGTGCCAGACCCTTCTCTCCCCCGTCCCCACCCCCGGGCCATAAATGCAGGGTTGAGACACAGAGAGCCACGGACGCAGTCATTTGCAAAGCCCCGCTCATGCGCCAAGGACCCCCTCTGTCCTTTGATTTCTCCCCAGTTCCGGGGAGATGAAGGAGAGGGCTGAAGGGGGGAACTGACTTGAGTGCCCACTTACCAGGACTCTGCCTGCAGGGCCCTGGCTGGCCACAGTCACCCCAAGCCACATGTCCTCAATTTTGTGATGGTCAGGGTCACCTGTGGGCATGGGAGGGATCATGGGCCAGGGCACCCCATCCTCCCAGTGCCCAGAACTTCCAGGGGGCAGAGGTTGGTCCCTCTCGGGTCCTCCACTCCAGCAGGGCAGTGTCCCTCCTCCCTCCTCCAGCCCCCCACAGTCTAAGCTCCACAAATCCCATATGGTCCCATTCTCCTCGAAGACTCCCTCTTCCCAGCTGGACTACCCAGGTGAGCCTTCATCTCCTCCGGGTCGTTTCTCTCTCTGCTACTCTCTCTACCAGGCTCCCGACCCAGCACTGACCCCTTCCCCTCACTTTTCTCTGCGATGTCCATCCTCTCACAGTCATCCTTGTAGGCACTAAGTGGGCACAGGTACACAGCACCGGTCCGGTTGGTATAGCCATCAGACATGGCGAGGTCGCGTGGAGCACCAACCAGGAGCCTGTGGGGCAAGGAGGTAGAGGGCCTGAGCTCAGCTTCCCCAAAGCCCACTTCAAACAGCTTGCTGTTTAACACGCATTTCCCGAGTGTCTGCTCTGCCAGGCTGTGTGCCAGGCTCTGGGGTCAGGAGATAAATGGATCCCAGCTGCTGATCTCCAGGAGCACGCCCGTAGGAGAAGGCAGGCAGGAAGCAGACCTCCGCAGTCAGCGCCTCATGAGGGGAAAGCAGGGTGCAAACCAGCCCCGATTCTGCATGAAGGGCAGCCAGGGAAGAGGGGACCGGGTCTGAGTCTGAGAATGATGACCAGGCCGCCAGGTGAGGAAGGGGAGGAAGGGCCCTTCAGACATGTGTGTGGTGTATGCCCGGGGCCAGGAAGCATGAGCAAGCAGGATGACGCAAGTATCTGCAGGGTCCTGGCACAGCTGGGATCCAAGAACCTGGGGAGAGACAAGAGTGCAGGGTGCAAAGGGCCTTGGAGAGCCATGGAGGGATATTGAGCAAGGTCAGATCTGGGGGTCCTATGGTCAGATCTGGGAGTCCCATGGTCAGATCTGGGGGTCCTATGGTCAGATCTTGGAGTCACATGGTCAGATCTGGGTTTTGGAAGAAATGCTTTGGCTCTGAGATGAAGGTAGACAGAAAGAGAGCAAGCTTGGAGGGATCCTGGCGCAGGCTCCCTCTTCCTCGCAGGAGGACCTGGGAGAAAACGTGTAAGAGGCGGCATGGGGTCAGTTGTTGGGACCCTGGGTCCTTCCTCACTAAGCCATCTGAGGACTCAGATCTAGGAGGAGTGGACCCCTAAGAAATCTGAGCAATGTTTACACCCCCACCCCCACCCCCACTGCCACCTTAAGACAGGCACATGGGTATTGGGTGGGACTGGGTACTTGACATTTTGGACATTCTGTCCCCAGGGCAGTGTGCTTGGAAAGTGGGAATGACAGTGGACATGGGTCCCCAGCCTGCCCATCTTTAGGGACATTGACTACAAGTTCCAACAGGGTGCTTAGGATCCCAGCCACCCATCCCTACCCGAGAGGGGACTAGAGGACAGAAAGGCAGGGGATTCGCCTCGGAATAATATCTCAAGAGTCCTCGGACCACCAGCATCGGAAATCCCTGGGATATGTGTTCAAAAGGCAAATTCCTCAGCCCATCACAGACCACCTGAATTGAATGTGAATATTGAAACCTGAAAAAAAAAAAAAAAAAAGAAACCTGCATGTTTAACATGTACCCCAAACATTGTACACCTCGTTTGAGAACCTAGTTCTACCATTCCTTGCTCTCCCAGCATCATCGCATCATCTCTCTGTAGCCTCTGGACCTTCTGCCAGGACTGCTTCTTTGATTCTCATGGACCCAGCCTCCTGGGTGGCAGGCACCTCCTAAGGCACCTCCTAGGAGCCCCACCATCGGGCCCCAGCAATACCAGCACCCTGAGGCTCCCAGCTCAGAACTCAGGCTCTGGGCCTCTTGCCAGAGTCTGGAGGTGCCACCCCCAGCCTGTAGCTCTTGCCTGGAACCTGTGAGTGAGGGTTTCAGGGAGTGGGCAGGGCGGGGCCTAGGCATGCCAGGACTTGGGTGCCTCTGCCCACTGGGTGTCAGGAATGCACGGCCTGGAGGTGCTGGGAAGGGGGTGGGGCCCCTGCCTGCACCTTACACCTTAACTCAGACCTTACCCTGGGGAAGTGTTAGGCAGTGCTGGGCAGAAAGGCTGGCAGGGGGCCAGTGTGGCAGCCAGGCCCAGTTAGTCACCCTCTGTCTAAGCTCAGGAGGGTGCCTGGTGAGTCGATGCCTGACCACCCATGGACACCCACCCCTAGGGAGCCTGACAGGTGGGAGGGGAAGCCTTTCGAAGGCAGTATTCCAGCTTGGGGGCCTAAGGGTCTAGTTGTAAGATTTGTTCTGCTTCAAGGGGCAATTTCCTTTCCCTTTCTAAGCCTTGAGTGCCCCATCTGTGAAATGGGGGCAGCAGCTGTCCTGACAATCTCCAGGGGCAACAATGGCTTCTCCCTTTGAAAGGACTTTCTGGCTATGAAGCCGAGGTCGATGTGAACACTGTTGTTCTGGTTATTGAGACACCAGGACTGGCCCCAGCACACCCGAGGCACCCGGGAGTCTCAGTTCCACCAGGTTAGGGAGCCTGGAGCTGAGACACATAGCAGACGAGTCCAGGTATTTAGGGAAAGCAGAGGATGGGACACAGCAGCACTTCCAATGCCTAAGGAGACCAGGCAACCACTAAGGTGGGGGTGGGGCCCTGGCAGCTGGAGTCATTCCAGGGTGGGAGCTTGGAGCTGGCTGGTGGAGGCTGGAGTCATGCTACAGTGACGCTGAGGGGGTGGGTCCAGGCCTCAGTGGGTGAGAGGAGGCCAGGCTGCCTCCCAGGACTGCAATGCAACGGAAATGTTGCTGCTCCTGCTGCTGCTTCCCCGAGATGTCTGAGGGAGGGAGCTGAGGGACCCCTCCTCTTAGCCTCCTGGGGAACCAAGCAGGCAGAGCTGAGCACAAAGGCAACTGACCTGAAATCTATAAACTGACCTTACCATCTATACCTTCCCCGGCTTTGCCCCAAGCAGTCTTGTGCCTACTGATGGACGGCAGGGCAATGCCAGGCCCACATCCCAAGCCCCACCCTCCCCAGAGATTCCACAGGGAGCCCCCACTCCCACCCCCTGGAGTATTTTTAGCTCCAACTTGGCCCTGTTCAGAGGCCCTTTAAGGCCCTCTGGCTCTCAGCCCAGGATCCAATGGGTCTACAGTCCGAGAACTGCGAGTGGATGGAGGAAGGTGGTGTGCAGAGGGTCATATCCAGCTGCCTCCAGCCACAGCCAGATGTGGCAGAACCCAGAGGGTGGGAGAGACCTTACTGACACGCAAATATATTACAAATTAATATGCAAATGAGCGCTCTGCTGCTCGCTGATGGATCTGGCCCAGATCCGAGAATCCAAAAGCTGATCCCTTCTAGACCACCCCTGAATCCACCCTCCCAGCAGCAGTCAGGAGGAAGGAGGACAGAAGGGAGGCTTTGCCTAGCCCTGGAGCAAGAAGAGAGATCAAGCCAAACCTCTCTTGGAGTCTGGGCTGGGGTTGGTGGGCAGGGAGCCCCTCTGGGATGTAGGGGGATGGGTGAGATGACCTCTTAAATATAGGCTTTCAAAGAGCTATCTCCTCACTCTCTCCTGTGGCTCCAGCCAGACAGCCCCTCCTGGCCCCTGGGGAGCCCCCTGAGCCCCAAGTTCTGGAAAAGCACTTCCTTACCCCTGCCTCTCACTTCTTTGACAGTTCAAGGCTAATGCAACAGCTGCGTAGAAAGTAGTAGAATGGGAGGGGCCTGGGGTATGAGGCTCAGGGGTGTCAGGGCACCAGGCTGGCTCACCCCAAAGAGAAGAAGAATCCTAGGATACTGGAGTGTGAGGTGATGCTCAGAGAAACAGGCTCCTCCCCAAGGGGGTGGGGGGCTGGGATGGCTCCGGGGGAGAGAGCCAGAGGGTCCAGCACTCAGGCTAATGGGCCCCCATGCCTTACTCCTCAGGGTGCCCTTCCCCCTCAGGGCTAGAAGCTGGTTGGGGAGGGGGCTGCCCCAGCTCCGAGCCCACAGTGGGGTGGCAGCAGCTCTCAAATGCCTGGATCCCAGGTCTGTGCCAACTCTGCTGCCGGAATTAGCCATCTCCCAGAGGCCGGTCCTGTGGTAGCTGAGACTGCAGCCCTCTCTGTCCTCCCCTTACTTCTTACGCTGCCCAGCCAGCCCCCTCTCCTCTCTGGTGACTCAGCCCTAGTACCAGAGCAACGAGGGGGAGGAAGGGATAGAATGAGGGAGGACAGGAGAAAGGACGGAGAAAGAGACCTAGGCCCAAGCCTCCAATAAAAGGGAACCAGGCCGGTTTCATTTCTTCTCCTTCTCCCTTGCTCCTTGGTGTTTTTTCCATGTTTGATCCCTGAGGGCATTCTTCATGTCATCTCATCTTCCTCTTGCTGCAGCAGACATCCTCCTCCCCCTTTGTTTAGCTCTGACCAAGCCCCTCTCTTTTTCTACAGGGTCAGCCTGCCCCTGCCTCCCACCCACCTGGAAGCTCCTGGGCCTGGACTGGTCAGTGGAGAGAGCCAGAGGAAAGGACCCCAGGCCGCATGCAGCCTTCTGCCTGCAGCAGCAGCTGCTTTGCCCTAGAGGCTGCCAGGTGGCTGTTCTGCCCGGGAAACATGTTTGAGGAGAGCACAGCAGGTAATCCTGGTTCCTGCCTCCCTCAGGGATGACCTCATCTTCCAGGAGGCCCAGCCACCCGCACCCCAGGCTTCCCAGAAACCCTCATTGCCAGGCAAGGGCGCAAGGGAGAGAGGGCCCCGGAGGTATCTCCCACAAGGTCAGGCCAGACCAGGACACTGGATTCCCAGGAGGCAATGAAGAGCAGGTGCTAAGGGCGGGGGAGCCAGTGACCATCTCCCTGAGGAACAGTCCCCTCTGCTCCCCCAGGGGTCCTCATGCACCTCACCTAGAAGCCCACAGCAACCGCGTCCTCTGCCCCACTCCTCACCCCTCAGGTCCAGTGACTGAGAAACTGAGGCCTGGGTTGGGCTGAGCCTCTTACGTTGTGGGCAGGGAACCTCAGTCCAGAGGTGAAACTGATGGGGAACAAGGAGGGTCCACACCTGGGGCTTTAACCACTTCTGGAATAAGGCCTTCTTGGAGAATATGATGAAAACTACACTCTCCCTGCTCCCACCCCCAGAACAACACACAAACACACATGATTTCACATGTGCTTTCGAGATCTCTGCACCTCTAGAAACCCTCCTGTGAGCCCCAGATGAAGAGTTTGTTCAGGACCACGGACTTTTTCCCTTTTCCAAAGGGACCCTGAGGCTAACAGAACAGAAGACTGGGACTCGGTTGCTGGTTCCCCTGAGCTGCGCACTCAGGCAGCTGTTCACATCTGGCTACACAGCTGGCTACAGCCAAGCCCAGCTGGGCCAGCTGGCTCTCCCAAAGGGCCAAGGAGTAGAATTCAGGGAGACGAGGAGATGGGCCAGGATCTAGAACCACCCCTGGGGAAGGCTCAGGATACCGAGTGACCCAGAAGGCTATCCAGAACTACCTGTTTCGAGGTTCATCAGATCTAGAACCTCTGGGCTCTTGTCGGGCCTAATGTCGCCTCTAGCTGCCCAGGGGAGAAAAGGAGAAGTTCTCTGCTCAGCCATCTTGGGTGAGGGCCATGCATAGTGAGGGTGCACGCAGGTCTTGGCAGGAGCCCTCAGCTGCAGAGCATTTGACACACATGATCTCCTGGAAGGCTCACTCCTACCCCATGAAGAAGGTGTGCTGTTCCCCTTCCCCTGACGTGGGAGGAAGTGCAGGCCCTGGTGTGAGTGACAGCTGCGAGAGGCAGGTAATTGGCAACGGAACTCTGCAGGTTCTTCTCTCTCCACGATGCCGAGTGGCCTCTTCTAGGGCAACAGGGGCAGGAAGGAGCAATCTAGATCCAGGTTCAACCCAACCTCTCTTTGGGGGAAAATGGCCCCAGAGAAGGGAAATATCTTGCTCAAGGTCACCTAGCAAAGGGGGGCGGGTGTTACAGAACCCTTTATGGACTCCAGCTTCCCGTCATTTCCTCTTGCTTCTCTGCTCTTCTCTTTACACTGCGCTGCCTTAGCATGGAACATCTCTTTCCGGATCGAGGCAATTATAGAAACTTGTGCTGATGGTCACTTAGAGTCTCCAGAGGATGGAGGTCTGGCCAAGGCCGGGCAGCAGCTGCTGGGGCCGGGCTGCGAAGGCTGTGGTGACCTTAGCCTCTGCAGAAGCTACGTGGAATTAGGCCAGCGCAGGTAGGCAGACTGGGCAGGGGCTGGGCCAGCAGGGCAGGAGCTAAGTTTGGACTTTGACATTCCTCAAGTTTCTACCGGCCTGAGCCAGAGTTGGAAGAGGTTTCAACACACCCTTTTTATGACCGCGTCTTCTTGCTTGATCAGATGCCAGGTGGGGGCAGAGGTCTGCTAGGTGACCGGGCGGGCTCAAAGTGACGGGGCCTGCCTGACCTGTCCAAGCCACTTTCCCTCCTGGGACAGCCTCCCCCCCCCCCTCAGCTGTTCTCTTCCAGAACTGCCTGGGGACCTCCTGAATCCAAGGCGGAGAAACATCCCAAACCTGGACCGAGCCCCTCAGGGCATGAGTGTGTGGTGAGCGTGGAGGAGGGGCAGGGAGCGCTGGATACAGCCTCGTTCCCCTCTCTCCCCTATGCCTAGCTCTTCCCCTCCTTCTTGCAGCCGGTGGGGAAGGAGAACAGAAGGAACAGAAAAACACCATTTCCCTCTTCAAACCAAACAAACACTCTCAGGGTTAAAGACTCAACATGAATCTGTGGAATGCAGGAAAGATGTCTGCTGGGAGGGTGTCATTGCTGGCCTGGGGGTGAGGGGGCAGGAGACCCAGCAGGATCTGGGACAGCCCCTCCTCTCTCTTCTACTCCCCCCACCCTCAAGGGGTCAGAGGGAGGCCCCTGGACAGCTCCAGTCTCATCACCTCACCCTCCAGCTGCGGAGAGACTGAGAACCCTCCAGTCTGTCTCTGCAGAGGGTGCGGCTGGCTTGGCCGCAGACTTAATGGGAGGTGTCAAGGGAGAGAGCTTAAACGCATGTGCCCATAGGTCCTCCCCAGGAAACGGGTGAGGGAGATCCCATAGGCGTCTATCCTGCAGTTTCCCCAGCTCCCATCCCTGGAGAATAAGACGCATGCGGTGTACTAGGTTCTCAATTCACAGAAGGGAAGCGGAACCCCAATGCTGCTCTCCAGAGGTTTAAAGGGCTGAGGGGCTGCGTCTAGACAGGTTCTGGCTGGGTCAGCACTTGCCAAGGATGAGGGGGCCCCACCCCCATCCCACGCCTAACCCCTTCACTTCCCGCCAAATCTCGGCAGCAGGAGGGCTGCCCAGGTCCCCACCCCCTTAATCTTCGCTCACAGTAGCCGCAGGCCCGTGGGCCAGGGCTCCGAGCCAACTCGGGATCCGCACCGCACCCCGCGCTCACACACACTCTCTCGCCCCCGGCACCCGCGCCAGCCTCACTCACAGGTTGCGCTGCTGCGGCTCCGTCTGCCGATGGAGGGCGACCGAGTAGCCGAAGAGGCTGCCCGGGTTCCCGGCCTCCTTCACCACCAGGAATCGGGTGTCCAGGTTGAAAGCGGAGGCGACGCGACCGCCAGCGGCCACAATCAAGGCGAGCGCGCAGAGCGTCGGGCGCAGGGCGGGGGTGGCGCGGCGGGGGCTGGGTCCCATGGATGCGAGCGGGAGCGGGCACCCGGGCGAGAGCGCGCGAGGACGCGGAGCTGGGCGCGCGGACCTGTTCACCTGCCCGCCGCCCCGCCGCACAACACTCGGCCCGCCGCGTCCTTAAGCCCCTCCGCGCCGATCCAGCTCACATCCGCTCCAGGTCTGCGCTCTCAGGTGCACCCCGAGGTCCGCGCGTCTCGTCTCCCGCCAGCCCTGCGCCTGGGCGCCGCGCCCCCACTCGGACACCCTGCCCCACAGCGGGTCCCGGCCGCGCCCCCTTGGCCGCACGGTCGCCTTCGGTCCCGGCTCGGGGACGGATATGGGCTGGCAGGCCGGTACGCCGCAGGGAGGCCGGGAGGGAGGGGTGCCTCCGCGCGCCCCGCCTTCCCACGCCCAGCGCCGCACCTCCCCACCTTGCGCGCTCGCCGCGCTCCCTCTCCTTCCGGGGAAAGAGACAAGGTCCGGGCTCCGCCGCCGCCTCTTAAAGGGGCAGCACCGCCCCGCCCTCCCCATCCTCCCCTGGACGGCTCCGCCCTCTCCCCCCAAACACCTGTCGAGAGCCCCCGAAGGCTGGGATTCTCCCTCCCCGTCCCTGGCTTCTCCCAAGAAGCGTCGCCTTTCGATCGAGACAGATTGGACAGGCGGGGCTGGGGGTGGGACTTGTCCTGACGGCTTTGCTGCGGCAGCTACTGCTGTGACAAAGGCCGCTCCAGGCGTGGCCACCTCGGCCGCCGGCCCTGCGGGAGAGCCTGGCGCACCGAGCTCCGCGCGCCGCGGGCTGCAAAGGCTGCCTCGCCTACGGTGCTGGGAGTCCCTGGAGGCGGGCTCTGGGTTCTTCCTGGCACGCAGCCCCTTCGCCGTCCTCGTAGAGATGTTTTTTCCCTCGCCCGTCCGCCCCTATCCACCCTGAGCCCAGCTGGGAATGTTCCCCCGGCAAAGGCAGACAGATATTGAGCAGCAACAACCAAGCAAGCAAGCAGCCTTTCCCCAAAGGGCTGCGCCTGCTGGTACCCCTCGGAAGCCCAAGAGTGTGGGAATGATGCTCTTCTCTTAAGAGCGCCCAGCGTGGCCAGGGAGCTGGACCCAGACTGCACCCATTTCTCCCCCAGCACAATCCCAAAGTTCCCTTCTCCCACCCAGGCTCACACTGTTTGGAGACTAGGGGGCGGGGATGCCAGCCCCCACAGGTGTGTAGTGGGTGGTGCCCGTGGGCATGTGGTGGGCGGGGCCTAAAGATCATCCGCAGGAAAATCAACCAATTGAAAGGGAACTTCAGAGGTCACTGTGTACTTTATTAAGCCTGACTCAGATTTCCCTCCTTGCAGCACAAAACTAAAGGAGCTTAGCCCGCAGCACTCACAATTTTCAGGTTCCGTTCAGTTCTCCTGTCTCTGGGAGTTTAGAATAATAAGAAAACCACCCTGTGGTAAGTCCTTATGCACCCAGACCTATGCTAAGGGCTTTACAGACATTATTAACTTAGCTTGTAGGCCCAATTTGGAGCCCTCTTGAAGGAGAAGAATGAGGAATTAGGAGTAGAAAAGTAGATTCAGGGCCTGGGAGGGGCTCAGGTCTAACTTTACAGCCGAGGAAACATTTCACACGAAGACTCTCATTTCCTCCCCCTGGCCCCCCTGTGAAAGCGGGGTTATCATCCTCATCTGATTTATAAGGGAACGTAAATGTCCAAGGGCAACCCACTGACCACAGCTGTGTCTTTAAGAGACAGACTACAGGCAGATGTTGGTCAGACAGCCAGCTACGCCTAAACAAAAGCAGCTGCGATAACAGTGTTCTCTGTGGTTTTGGGGAGTGGACGCTCGTCCATCCCTGTCTGTCCTTAGGATGACATTTGTTCCAGAGCCACTCAGCCTCTCTCCATGGTCCACCTGTGGCCCAGAGCCTCTGGGGTTCAGAGATACTAGAGGTCAAGGAACAGGACGCGGACTTGGCTGGAAGTTGAGCTTAACTTGCTCTCCTTCCGATGGCTGCTGGCTCCTCCACCTTGTTCCAGGAGAAGAGGAGGCAGCCAGAGCCTGGAGCTCAGGGGCCAAGGCGGACACTCAGTGTGGGCAGGGGTCCTGCCTACTTGAAAGTGCTGTGATGACACGGAGGGGCGCCTTGCCCAGCGTTATCTCTCTGGCCATCCCCAACAGGAATGACCAGCATGTCCGATCCCAGGGCTGGGGGCAGGAAAGGGATGACGGATCGTTTTTCCACTCCAGGGGAGTGTCCTGAGGGAATGTGGGAGCAGGAGCAGGGCGCCTGCTTGGGGAAGGGCCCAAGCTAAGGAATGTGGGGGAGTGTCAGGCATCCCGGGGGAGGTGGGACGGTGAAGGGAGACCTGGAGACTGGCAGGCTTCTGGGCTGGAGAGTTCATGCCAAACACCCAAAATGCTCTGGTTTCAGCGACAGCATCCACAGCCTCATCCCATCCTCAGTTGACTTCATCAACTCTTTCCCATGGAGAAGGGGCTCACCTAGAAATGTAGGCACAGAGAGAGACAGAGGCTCAGGAATGCCATGTATAATGAGGCATCAGGGTTCAGTGGTTTTTATATATATACTAGGGACCCAGTGCACAAAAATTTGTGCACTTGGTGGGGGTGTTCCTCAGCCTGGCCTGTGCCCTCTCGCAGTCTGGGACCCCTCAGGGGATGGAGGGGCTGATGGCTACTTGCAGGCTGGCCAAGCCCCCCAGTGGAGACCCTCACCACATGGGGGTGTGGCCAGCCTGGGTGAGGGGCTGAGGGCCCTTTGCAGGCTGGTCACAGCTCCCATTGACCCAAAGTTCCAGCAAGGCTGGCTGGAAGCAGGTTTCTGGGGATTATTTATCTTCTATAATTGAAACTTTGTTGCCTTGAGTGGAGGCCACAGCCAGCCTAGGTAGACAGTTTCCTCCATCGCTGGCCTCCTGTTTCCTCTAGCTGTGTGGCTGCCGGCCACCATCTTGGCTGGGTTAATTTGCATACAGCCTCTCTGATTGGCTGGTGGGCGTGGCTTAGGTGTAACAGAGTGATGGTCAATTTGCATATTACTCTTTTATTAGATTAGGTTTTAAATTGATTTCAGAGAGGAAGGGAGAGAGGGATAGAAACATCAGCCATGAGAGAGAATCACTGATTGGCTGCCTTCTGCATGCCCCACACTGGGAATTGAGCCTGCAACCCGGGCATGTAACCTTGACCAGAATCGAACCCAGGACCCTTCAGTCCGCAGGCTGACGCTCTATCCACTGAGCCAAACCAGTTAGGGCTTGGTACAGTTTTTGATGTTTGATTGCCCTTAAGCCGTCACCTCTCCTTCTTCCCCTTGTGTCCCACACCTGGACAAGCTGACAGAAAGCCTGGGCACTGACTGCGCTCCTTCCTTTAGCATCCATGGGAGGTTTGAACCACGCAAGCCCTGCTCTTCCCGCAAATACTCACCCTGACCTCACTCCCAACCACAATAAAAATCCTGGGCCAGCCTCCTTTCTTGGCTCTCTCCAGCCGTATGAGACCTACTCCCCCGAGACCTCAGCTACGTAAATAAGACTTGTCATACTCTCTTGGGGTGTGTGTGGCGTCATCAGTCCTGACATTGATGGAGTCCATCTACCTCTGCAGTGACCACAACAACACGCCACTAATGGATTCTGCTGTAGGCCAGGGAGGCTCCCTGGAGGAGGAGTACCTGGGCACGGGAGGAGGAAAGGGCTGGCAAGAGGAAGCTCGGAGTGGAGAAAACAGAAGAGTTGGGCCTTGCTTGGGGTGAAGTTTTCCAGTTGCAACAGTGACGTCAAAACTTTATAAAAGCACCTTTTGTTTACGCAGTGTTTGCTGTGTTCACACCAGCCTTCCTCTGCCTGCCCTCCCCCCCCCCCCACCATCTCGCTCTCTCCTTGTCCACTTGTCTCTTGAGGCTCCCAGACCACACTCACTGGATCCTCAGAGGAAGGTCAGGGTGTGGACGTGATGTGCACAGGCAGTGAGTGGACAGATAGTGATGGAGTGGCATTGCGGTGCCACTGGCATTGAATGCAGGCTACCTTCTGCCCTGGCACCTTACT
>PVJC01007289.1:0-23224 GCA_004026665.1 Murina feae | reverse complement strand
CTCTCCTCCTCGAGGCCTCAGTTTCCCCGGATCTATGAAAGGAAAGGAGAAAATTTTTCCTTATTTCTCTGCTGGTATCCTTTGTGTCCCAAGGCTCCTAATATTTGTTGGACTAAGTGGAACAAATAACTGCTGTTGAACTAAGTCTCAGGTCTCTATCTCTGACTTGAATTGAAATGCAAATCCTGAGGGGAGGGGGAGGAGCTGTAAAGTTTGAATGGGTTTATCAGATTTCCTTCCTCCAGTGACCCAGTTACAGGCCTGGGGTGGGTGGGGCAGGTGCCTAGTCCTGACAACTTCCTGGCCCTGAATCTGTCAGCCTCAGACATTCATTAACAACCTACTATGTACAGGCACAGAGCTGGGAACCCCCAGGGCTGCCAGAGACCAGTAACCTTCCCTGCCAGCCAACACTACTTCTCCCCCTCCCCACCCCCACCTTTCTAGTTCCTCCAACTCTCTCCATGGTCCCCTCACTGCATCCACGGCATGGCCTTGCTGCCCTGGCTGGGAGATGAGAACTCTGGTGGGCTCTTCAGCATTCTCTCTCTCATGCCAAGGTGGCCCCTTCAAGGTTGGGAGGCCATGTGATCACCCCATCTGAGCTGAGTCACCAGCCCCCAGGGACCTTGTCATTTCTGGGGGAGATGGCTTCTTACTGGCAGGGTTCTGTGCTCAGGTGGGAAGTCTGGGCAGGGGGCTTCATCCATGCCTCCTACTCCTACTCACTCCCTAGAGACCCTCCTGGAGGCAGAGAACCATGTGTGGTTGTCAGTGAAATGCTCCTACATGTGTGTTGATTGGAACATGTGTCTGTGCACATGGTCCCTTATGCATTCACATGTTTGCCTATGTAACTATGTGTCTCTGAATGTTTTATGTGCATTTGAATCCTGAAAGGGAACTGATATTTACCCATGTACGTTAGCATTCTCCTACTTGCTGATGACACCCCCCAAGCTCCTCCAGGCTCCAGGCTCCAGGCTCCAGGCTCCAGGATGGCCCCCCAGAGGCCCCTCAGACACTGAGTGTCCAGAACGGGCTCAGTATATATACACTAGAAGATTCGTGCAATAGGCCTTCCTTCGCCTGGCTGCCGGCACTGGTTTCCCTCCGGCACCCGGGACCCAGGCCTTTGGTCTGGCTGCAGCAGCGAGGCTTGGCTTCTCCACTCGGGCCCCAGCAGAGAAGCCAAACCTCTTCAGTCTTCACTCCACACCTGCATATGCAAATTAACCACCATATTTGTTGTGTTAATTTGCATACTCATCCTGATTGGCTGGTGGGCATAGTGGAGTGACACCAATTTGCATGTTTCTCTTTTATTAGTGTAGATATTTGTATTGATCTTTAGAGAGGAAGAGAGAGGGAAGGCGAGAGATAGAAACATCGATGAGACAGAATCATTGATTGGCTATCTCCTGAATGATCAGGGATTGAGCCCACAACCCGGGCATGTGCCCTGACCGGGAATTGAACCATGACCTCCTGGTTCATAGGTCAATGCTCAACCACTGAGCCACGACAGCTGGGTAATACTGGTTCTTCAATATCTTTCATGAGTTTTCACTTTCCTCCTTCACCCCTGGACCCTATATCACCACTCTCCACCCCACCCTTGCATGTCGTCCCTCTTGAATCTCGCGGGCCTTGCACTGACTTGCAGCTGGGCTTCTAGTGTGATTGTCACCTGCCAGGGCTGTGCCCTTGTACAAGTCCCTTCACCTCTCTTTGCCGCCTGTAAATTGGACATAAAGATACCATACTCACAGGCCTGCTGAAAAAGAGTACAACTGGGACCCAGTAGTTATGCTCATTGTTGATTACACCTGTATTTCCAGCACCCTCACACACAGTAGGTCTTCAACCACTGTGTGTCCAGCACACTGTGTGTTCAGTTGGCCACATACTCTTTATGGCTCTAAAAAAAGGAACCTAGTGGAGGTGAGTGAACGGCCGGCCAGTTCTGTGTTGTAAATAGCCTCTTGCTCCCATCCCCTCCCCCACCATGGGATCCTGTTGGGACAAATGTCTTGGCTTAGTGGGTTGAAAAGGAAAGTCAGAATTCTGAGGCATGAATCGCTGTGCCCACTGACTCACTTCCTCCTCCCCACCCGCTCCGGACGGGCCCAGGCCCTGAGTAACACAGGTTGTAGCTTCCGCCCAGCCTTCACCCCTCATCCTGGCGCCCCCCCAGTCCCCTACTGTGGACCTCACCCCTGAGTGTCCAGCAGCAGAGGCAAATGGAATCAGTTACTGCTGATCTGAAATATGCATTCAAGCTGAGGAGTAGATTACAGGGCAGACAGGGAGGCACCTGCCCGCTCTCTGATGGGCAAGGCAGTGCCCCATTCTGGAACTTGACCTGAAGGACAGCAGAAGATCCCCCTTTCCTGATCACAGAAATTCTCCTGGTTGGCTAACTCTCCAACGCTTAAGCCTTCCCATCAAAACACAGGCAGCCCTACCTTGCAAGGTAGCACATGGGCTCCCTGGGAGGGGCTGGGAGAATATTACAGCGTCTCCCACAGAAACCAGGGCCCTGGGGTATGAATGACTCAGGAAAATGTAGTGGTGATGGCAGGGTAGGGACGGGTGCTGAAGGAAGAGTGGGGACAACGAATGATTTAGGGGAGGTGGGTGGCCCAGGCAGGGGTTCTAGACCGCCTCAGGCGCTGCCCTCACCGATTGACTGTTAGCACGATGGGTGCCATGAGGAAGATTTCACTGTCCTGCCAAACATACCCCCAGGTCTTGGCCTCTTCCCTCTAGAGGTCCCCTTCCCCACCTTGTCCAGGACCTCACCGGTTCCTCTGAGGAAGAGAGTCAGATGGGGCTTGGAGGGGGTGTAGGCCACCCCTTTAGTGGCAGAACTGCTCTGGGCAGAGTGAGGGTGCAGCCTGCCTCCACTGCACTCCTGAGAAGTGAACTCGGGGATGGCAGGGGAGGGAACAGCCAGATACACTGAGGGCACCAGGGGGCAGGGAGATGCCAGGGCAGCGGGGCAACAGGCACAGCTCGGCCGGCTGTACAGGATGCCACCTTCCTAGGCGCCCTGGGCCTCTCAGCAGGTGCTTTCTGCTCCAGCGTAACCCTGTTTCTCACTCTGATGAGCACTTGTCACAATTGGCCAGATGTCACTCACCAGCTCTATGAAGCTGCTTACGTGCTCAGTGCCTCAGTTTCCCCACCTGTAAAACAGTTAAAAATTGCACCCTAGTCATAGAGCCATCATGGAGAGTAGATGAGAAGTGGCACAGTGCCTGTCACATAGCGATAGCTCAGTCGATGTTACTTTTTTATTGGGATGGGGGTGGGAGAAGCATCAGCTATAGAGGGAGCCTTCACAGCCCTGTTTTCCAGGAAAAGCTCAGACCCCTCTTCCCACCCTGCCAGTAGCTCCCGCTACAGTGCTCTGCTTGGCGTGGAGTCAAGGCTATGCATTGAATCTGGTTCTTGGAAAAACTGATGGGTTTCACCAAGGTTTCCCTTCGGTCCCATTGGGCATGTCTCTATCAGGGAAATGGACACCAAGAGCTATTGGGGAGGCAGGAGGGATGGTATCAGCATCTGGGGAATTCTATCATAACACCCTCATCACAAGCCTCCTCCGAGGTGCAGCCTGGGGCCCGACACGGGAATGGGGAGACTGAGGAGGGTGGGCACCCTGGAAGACTCCCTGAAGGAGGAGAATGGGAAGAGCTAGACTGAGAAAAGGGATAACAGCTTATACTGGGAGTCTCACTGGGCCAGGCCTTTTATGTAAAGAATGTCTTTTATTCTTCATGACCAGCCAGAAAGGTCAGTCTGTTATCCCCTTTTCCAGCAGAGGAAACAAGGGCCCTGACTGGCAAAGAGATATGCCCGAGGTCACACAGCTGGTGGGGGAGTGGGATTCTCACCCGGGTCTGTTGGGCTCCAGGGAGAGGACCCAGCTGAGAGGCAGCTAAAACGGAGGATGGTGGGGAATTCCAGTCCCAGGCCAGCTGCCCACTCATCCAGGGAGGCTGTGGGTGGGGCGGAAACAGCCACCAGAAGCCAGGGGCACGCGGCAAACAAGGGTGCCAGGAAATGAACCCTACCCAAGGCCCTTCCTCCAGGCCCGCCCTGTGCCCCTGGCCGGCCGCTGGTCGCCTCCCATTCCCAGCGCTCCCTCCAAGGGAACAGAGGTGTCCCTGGAGCCCAGAGGATGGCCCTGGGTGGGGGAGGAACAAGGAGTGTCTTAAAGGCCAGGAGGACCCTGCCAGGCCTAAGCCCCTGTCGCCGAGGAGAGATAGGGCAGGGTTCCAGGGTTCTTGTTCTGTTTGCCTCAGACGGAGCTCAGACAGGGGCCTGGCACAGAGAAGGTACTTAGCGAACCTGTGTCGAATGGAGATGCAGCAGGCGTGATGTCAGCACTGCCAGGCAGGAGGTGGAGGCACCTGGTCCTGACATGGCCTCTGCCACCTTGTGACCCCAGAGGAGTCACAGAGCCTTCCCATCCATCAGATCAAGTTGTTATGGAATGTACGCCACCGCTTGGGCTCCTTCCAGCTGCAACAATGCCGTTCTATTAATTCTTTTACTCACTCGCTAACTTGTTATTTCAGCGAAACACATGGTAGAGCTCAGTAAATATATTTTGGTAGCAAGGAAAAAGTGAGCAGGAGCCGGTGGTGAAAAGCAAAGATTGATAGGAGGGTAGTGCTTTGTTAAGATGGACTCAGATGGTCTCGGTTCAAATGTTCCCTCCATGACTCGCTAACTATGTAACCTTGGGCAAGTTACTTAACCGTGTTGTACCTCAACTTCCTCATTTGTACAATGGGGGTAATCGGAGTGCATACCATGTGGCTCATATAAGAATTAAATGAGATAATACAAATAATGTGCTTGGTACATAGAAAGCTACTATTATTCCTTAGAGGAGAGTGGATTTCATCTGGCAAAGAGGAATGGTGTGGGGGTGCGAGTGGAGGTGTCAGAACAATGCAAGAGACAGCAAGAGGACAGTCCAGATAAACTGGGAAAAGGCAAGTTGGGGGCAGATGTTGAAAGACCTTGACTAGGCTAAAATGACCTTGTCAGTTGGCATTTCCCAACTGGTGATGCATGAGATGCTACTGGATATTTTGTAAACATACAAGGGGAGCTGAGGGGGAGAACTGAATATCCATATGCAAAAATAAAAATAAAGTTAGATCCCTACCTCAGATCATATACAAAGATTAACTTAAAACGGCCCTAACCGGTTTGGCTCGGTGGATAGAGTGTCGGCCTGCGGACTGAAGGGTCCCAGGTTCGATTCCGGTCAAGGGCATATACCTGGGTTGCGGGCACATCCCCAGTAAGGGGTGTGCAGGAGGCAGCTGATAGATGTTTCTCTTCCATCGATGTTTCTAACTCTCTGTCCCTCTCTCTTCCTCTCTGTAAAAAATCAATAAAATATATTTTAAAAAAATTAACTCAAAATGGATCTAAATACAGGTCCTAAACCTATACAATTCCTGGAAGAAAACAGAAGGCTGATTCTTTGTGAACTTGGATTTGGCAATGGATTCTTAGATATAACACTAAACACATAGCAACAAAAGGAAAAGTTGATACACTAGATGCTCTGTTCTGAATGTTTGTGTCCACCCCAAATTCTAATACCCAAGGTAACGGCTTTAAGAGGCGCGGCCTTTGGGAGGTTACTGGGTCATGAGGGCAAGGTTCTCATGATTGGGATGAGTGTTGTCATAAAAGAAGTCCCCAGAACTCCTTAGCCCCTTCGTCACGTGAGGATAGAACAAGAAGTCTGAGGCCCAGGAGAAGGCTCTCGCCAACCATGCTGGCACCGTGATTTGACTTCCAGCCTCCAGAACTGAGAAACACACATTTCTGTTGTTTATAAGCTGCTAGGGGCCCGGTGTAGGAAACTTGTGTGCATGTACGGTCCCTAGGCCTAGCCTGAGATCAGGGCCATCTCCCCTGGCTTCTGGCAGTTTCCCTACCCCCCCCCCCCGCCACCACCTACCTGGGTTCTCAGTTTGCCATTGAACGATGAAGCCTGATGATGGCTGTGGGGGGGTGAGGGCCGGAGGGGGGAGTACTGAGAGGTTGGTTGATCCTGCCTACTCATGGCCCCACCCCTGCCACAGGTCACCCGCTGTGTGTGAGGCGACCAGCAGGGTGGGACCTTGGCCTTATGCCACCCTCATCCCCCACCACCCACCCCCAGGTCCCCATTCACCATCAGGTGATGGGAGCCTGCCAGCTGGGGAAAGGGACCCAGAGGTGGTCAGTGCACCTCATAGTGACTGGTGGAGCGGTCGTTCTGGTCATTCTGCTGTTATGGTCACTGAGCTCTTATTAGACAGGATAATTTTTATAGCAGTCTGAATGAATGAAGACACTGAATTTAAAACTTTTGCACTTCAAAGGACACCTTCAAAAAGCTCACAGAGCCCTAACCAGTTTGGTTCAGTGGATAGGGCCTTGGCCTGCGGACTGAAAGGCCCCAGGTTCAGTTCTGGTCAAGGGCTTGTACCTTGGTTGCGGGCACATCCCCAGTAGGAGGTGTGCAGGAGGCAGCTGATAAATGTTTCTCTCTCATCCATGTTTCTCTCTATCCCTCTCTCTTCCTCTCTGGAAAAAAAAAAAGTCACAGATAACCCATAGGAAAGAATAAAATATTTATAGGCCCTATATAATAAAGGAATTTGTATCTAAAATATATAAAGAACCCTTACAACTCAATACCAAAAAGACAAACAACCCAGTTTAATAATGGGCAAAGGATCTGAATAGACATTTTTCCAAAGAAGACATACAAATGGCCAATATAAGTGCCCCTAGCTGGTTTGGCTCAGTGCATAGAGTGTCAGCCTATGGACTGAAGGGTCCTGGGTTCAATTCCAGTCAAGGGCACATGCTGGGTTGTGGGTCCTTCCCCAGTGTGGGGCATGCAGGAGGCAGCCAGTCAATGATTCTCTCTCACCATTGATGTTTCTCTTTCTCTCCCTCTCCTTTCCCCTCTGAAATCAATAAAAATATATTTTAAAAAATGGCCAATAAGCACATGAAAAATGTTCAACTAATCATTATGGAAGTGCAAATCAATACCACGGGGAGATACCCCTTCACACCTGCAAGCATGGCTGGAACCAAAAACTCAGATAAGTGCTGGTGAAGACATGGAAAACTGAAGCCCTCACTCACTGTTGGTGGAAATGTAAAATGATGCAATTGCTTCAAAAAATACTCTGGAATTTCCTCAAACCGTTAAACATAGTTACCATTTGACCCAGCAATTCCACTCCCAGGTGTATACCCAAAAAGAATGAAAACATATGACCACACAGGAACTTGGACGTGAGTAGTTATAGCAGCATTATTTATAATGGCTCAAAAGTAAAACCAACCCAAATGTCCATTAATTGATGACTGGATGAGCAAAATGTACAGATTCGCACAATAGACTATTATTTGGCCATAAAACAGAATAAAGTACTAATACACATTACAATATGGATGAACCATGAAAGAACGCATTCATAAGAGGCTGCATATAGTATGATTCCATTTATATGAAACTAGGGGCCCGGTGCACAAAAATTTGTGCACTCAGGAGATCCCTCAGCCAAGCCTATGCCCTCTCGCAGTCTGGGACCCCTCTGGAGATGTCCACCTGCTAGTGTGCCTAGCCAGCCTGGGTGAGGGACTGATGGCTGTCTGCAGGCTGGCCAAGCCCCTCAGTGGGATCCCTCACCCCATTGGGGTGTGGCCAGCATGGGTGATGGGCTGAGGGGCGTTTTCAGGTTTTCAGGCTGCCCACAGCTCCCATTGACTCAACATCCCAGCAAGGCTGGCTGGAAGCAGGTTTCTGGGGTTTATTTATCTTCTATAATTGATACACTGATCCTTTAAGCTGAGCCTAGGCAGGTAACGAAGCATCCTGTCTGCTTCAACTCTGAGGCTTCTATAATTGAGACAATGTTACAAATATGTTGTTGCCTGGAGCCTGGAGAAGCCCAGCCGGCCGGCAGACAGCTTACTCCTGGCGCAACTGAAGCCTGCTGTTTACTCTAGCTCTGTGAGTGCCGGCCTCCATCTTGGCTGGGTTAATTTGCATACAGCCACTCTGATTGGCTGGTGGGCGTGGCTTAGGCATCGCAAAGAAATGGTCAATTTCAATATTACACTTTTATTAGATAAGATGTCTAGGACAGGCAACTATAAACAGAAAGTTGATTAGTAGTTGCCTGGGTTGAAATAGAGAGAAATGAGGGGGCACGGGTTGGAAGTGATAGCTAAAGGATACAGATTTTGGGGGAGGGGGGTGATGAAAATGTCCTAAAATTGATTGTAGTGATGGTTACATAACCCTGAATATACTAAAAATCACAGAATTGTACGTTGTCAGTGGGTGAGTTGTATGGTATGGAAGTGATATCTAATAAAGCTGTGAAAAAGAAAGTGCAAGGGGAAGGGTGGAGGTTTACTGTCAGATTCATTTGGGGAAGGCTGGGCTACAATGGGGGGACTGTTTGTTTGGGGACTTCACTGGTCCAACACGCACTGGCAAACTCCTGGAGAGGATTAGAACAGTATTTCCCCAAACTTGGCCCACAGTTTGACACAGAACCATCTTCAGATCCCTCACAAAACACTCTTCACAGAGCATAATTCGGCAAGTTTGGCTGCAAGCCACGGGGAGCCATTGAAGGTCCAAGCAGAGGAAGGGCCTGGCTCAAGCTGCACTTGGAAGGAAGACAGGGTAGCCTAGCAGCTTGGTGCCAGCCAGGGGGTTAAAAAAGCATTTGAATAGATTCTTCTCCAAAGAAGACATGCAAATGGTCAATAGGCCCTTGAAAAGATGATCAATATCATTAGTCATTAGGGAGGCGCAAATCAAAACCACCAGGAGATCAGTTCACACCCACTAGGTGTGCGGACAGGGATGGCCGAGGTCTGGACATGGACTTGGGGGGACCACCCTGGCCCCCTCTCTGTATATTCTCTGGAAGGGGTGTTTCTCCCAGTCCCTGGGCTCCATGACCCAAGGCCCAGGAACTCCCAGCCTCTATCCCTGACCCAGACAGGAGCTCTGCTTCCGGAGAGGATGTTGGGGGCTTTCATACATCAGAACTATGTTTATGTCCTTCTTCCTGGAAGTGGGATGGGCACCAGACTGCCCGGGCTGGAGGGGGGGGGGGCGCGTGGCACCAGACCTGGGGGCCCGTGAGAACCCAGTGGGGAGGGTAACAGTGGGTGGGAGCGGGTTGGCCTGCTCGGGCCCAGGCAGGTTGAAGCAGGAGTCTGTACATTATCTTCCACGCATCCTTCCTCCCTCGGTTCATGAGAAACACACCGAGTTCACAGAGACCCTGGGGAACTCGGCCTTTGAGGCTGACGTCTCAGTCATAATGGTTCACATGCATCGAGGCCTTTACTCTCCACTTTTCCCCGTGCGACGTGTCCTGCGTGCATCGTCTCATCTGACCCTTAAAACAATCCTATGAAATAGGTGCCATTATTATTCCCACTTTACGGATGAGGAAGCCGAGCCCCAGGGGATCTCGAGAACTTGCCCTGGTATTACCCAACAGGGCAGTGACCCAAGGGACTCTCATGAAATGAGGCGACTTATCCAGCTGTTGACCGGGGAGCGGGGTTGGAAAAGTGGGCCCGACTGCCTTCTTCCAGCCCCAACTCTAGCTTCCTGGCTCCATGGCCTCCCCCAAGGCCCGAGGAGTGGGCGCAGGGGCCACTTCAGCCATCCCCCTGCAGCAGGCGCTGTTGGTTCCCTCACGCTCCCAGCTTCCTGGAGTGGGAGCTGCTCAGACTCTCTTCACAAGGGAGCTTTGTCCTTTCGATCAGAGGCTGTGGGAGAAGGACAATCAGGGAAGGCTGAGGGCTGTGTGTCCCCGCCAGGCTACTGGTGGGGCAGGGAAGGGAACTCCCAAGGAGTGTTGGGGGACCCACCCAGAGCTGAGCCCTTTCAGACAGGGTGACAGCTGGTGGACTGGGCTCCAGGAAGGGCGCAGAAGAGCAGGTTGAGGGCCACTGTTAACTTTCCAAAAGCCACACGGGGTTTGTTTCCATCCCCTTACCAAGTATAGGGGTCCTGGAAGGCCCAAAAGACAAGGCTTGGGGGTCCCCGGGCTGCACTGACACTAGAGGCCAGGGGGGTGCAGGGGGGGGCTGCAGTGGCGCTGCCCTGAGTAATGAAGAAGTGGTGCTCCTGTGGCCAGACCTGGCAGAGGGCCCAGCGGGCTGGACCCCAAAGTCTTTGATGCTGATCCCAGCTCCCAAGCAGAGTGACAGACTTCATGGCCTCCTCCTCCCCCTGCCCCCCACCCCTCCCCAATCCCTCCACAAGCCTCTGTGGCTGCAGGAAAGAGCTGTGTGCAGGGGTGGGTACCATTCACTCCCCAAATATTTACGGACTGTGTTCCTAGCGCTGGGCCTGGAGCCAAGGCCCGCGGGTCAGGCCCTGGCTGTGTCCATTACTCTTGTCTCACTCAGGCAAGCAGGCCCTGGACACAGGGAGGGGAGGCGGGAGGAGGCAGGGGCCTGGCTCCCCCTGCATGGGGGATGGGCGATGCAGAACAGTAGCTGCTGCTTTCGGCTCCCTCCCACAGCCCACCGCCTGGCAGGACTCTGGCTGCATCCCAAAGGCTCAAGCCTGCTTTCCCAGGAGAGATTGGGGAGCGGAGGGCAGGGAGGGGGCCTCCCAGGCTCCCAGGCTGGGGGTGGGAGGATTCTCTCCCGCCCGCTTTCCCCTGGCTCCGATTATCCAGCCCCCCAAGAGCTGGACTCCCCCAGGGCCAGGCTGGGTCAGACAAGCTGCAGCCTGCCTTACATCCTGGGCGGGAAGCTGTCCCTGGAGGCAGAGCAGACAGGAAAAAATAATCAAGGAGCTTGACAGGGTGGGGGTTCTGCCCTGGGCCTGTCATTCCCTCGCTAGACAAGCAGTCACTTCCCAGAGCATGCTGTCAGGCGGGCGTCCCAGGCGCAGCAACTCTCAGACACCCCCCGCCCCCAACCATTCGGGGCACAAAGAGGCTGGGCGGCCCCCAGAAAGTTAAGATAGCCTGCCTCACTTCCGGGGCCCTTCTGGAGCTTCCTCCCCAGCCCCCTCTTCTGCCTCCATCACCTCCCTTCTGCCCCCTGGTCCTCTGTTTCTCTGTCCCCTTTCTCCTTGTCTTTCATCTCTGGACGGACAGGCTGGGGCAGGAAGGAATCCAGATGCTGCCCCGCTAGAAGGGGTTTGGGGTGGGGGAGGGAGGAAGGGGTGAGAGCACAGACCATGGTCCTTGTCTGCCCCCTCCAGCCCCTGCCCCCTCCAGCCCCGCCACCCCTGCCCTAGGAGCGAGCTGCATCTCTCTCCCTCTTGGTGTGGTGCAAGTAGCTAAGCTCACACTTCAGCCAAGCCTCTCCCAACCAGGCAAACACCTGCTCCCCTTTGTCCCAAGGCTACGCTTGCCCCACAGCCGCCCTGGCCCCACAGCTGCCCCTGAGGAGAGCGGGGGCACTTACCCCCCTACCTCCCTCAACGCTTGCATTCTGCTCACAGCAGTGTGGGGAGAGCTGTGGGCCTGAGAGGCTCCAGGCCTGGGCATGGGGGTGGGTGGGGATGTAGAGAGCTCCGGAAAGGAATAGGCCCTCTGCCCAGTCATGGCCTCTCCTCTCCCAGGCCTGGGCTTCCCTGGCTGGGACTGGTCCGAGGAGTAGGCAGGTCCTTCCACACCTTTAGGGGTTCCCAGCCAGGGCAGCAAGGACAGGTCCACCTGAGAACGGGGCTTGTAGCAGGAAGTGTGGCTACCGTAGAGGGCAGAGCACTTCTTCCCAACTCTAAGCCCCATCTTTTCCCCTCTCTTTCCCCAGCCTCTGGAAGATTCTCCCCCTCCTGAGCTCAGGCGTCCCTCCCACCCCACCCCTCAAGGTGGTCCGTGTTCAGGGAGGTGGGGGATGGGGAGGAAGATGGGGACAGCCTCTCAGACGAAGGCGTCTGGATGACTTGCTAGAGGAGGTAGTGCTTGGAGAGGGGCCTTGCTGAAGAGGGTCCTGTCTCTCTTGGCAGCTATGTCTACCCTGGTGGCCCCTCACCCCCACACCTGACGCCCCCTTAGCCACTGGGAGCAAAGATGCTCCTTGCCCTCCCGCCATCTCCCCCAGGGCACTGCCTCTGCTCCGCAGCCCCACCTCCTCCACCTGCTTCCCAGCTACGCCCCTGGCTGTGCGATGGAGCCTCTGGGAGCCTCATCTGTGAAGCGCTGCCTCTGGGGTGTTCCTACTGATGCGCTGGGGTCCTGAGAGGTGAGTGTACCCGGGCCCATGGGAGCAGCGGGACAGCAGAGGTTGGGGGGAATTTGTGAGGGAAAATGTGACCCTGCAGGTAAATGTCCCTCCCCGAGTGGCCCCAGGAGCTGAGGACCCCTGGCCTTCAGTCTCGGCTCCTCCAAGCTTCCCGCTCCTCAGGGCCAGCTGTCCCCCTGAGGCTGGCCGCCTGCATTGAACTCCTTGTTTCTGTGGGGATCAGGGTCTTTCCACCCGAGGAGGGGCCTGGAGTGGGGCTTGAGGCAGTGTCTCTCCTTCCAGCCTTTGACTGTGAGTGAGGTGAGTCTCTGGGCCTCCTCCAGCGGCCTTGGCCTTGGCTACATGTCCAGTGTCTGGCTGAGAGGGGCTGGGGTTCTGCAGCCCTGCACCAGCCCAAGAAGGGGCTCCAGTAATGTCCCGCTCACTTTACACGAAACCCAAGGGTCGGTCACCCAGGACCTTGAATTCTCCAGAAATCTAGGCTCCCCCTTCCCCTCTTGTATTCAAACCATCCTGGGGTTTTAAGCTTGATCCCTGCCCCTCCCCCCCCACACCCTCCGCTGCCCTGAGGGTCCTGGGTGCTCCCTTCTCCCTCTGATTCCAGCTTTTGCTGAAGTCTCCTAGTCTCTGCCTCTCTCCTGCAGGCTGTCGGCCCCGCGCTTGGTCAGCCCAGGTGTGGAATGCAGCCCCCCTTCCTTCAGTTCCTCCCTAAACACTATCCACTCAATGCTGTGAGCCTGGAGGATCACTCCTGAGAGATGGGGGTGACGGAGGAGGGAGGGGGCCTCCTGAATATGACATACCACTGATCTCCAAGCACCACGGCGGCCCTGCGCTCCCCCAGCCAGGTTTTTCTCTCACCCTCGGTGCCCGCCACCTTGCCCTCTAGTTGCTTCTCAGACTGTCTCTCTCTGTGTGTCTCTTCTCCACACTCTGCCCCTGTTTCACATCTTCCTTCAAGAACTCTCTCCTAAAACCCAGAAACTTCATTTCATGTCCTGAGAGAACAGCAAAGTGTGTTCCCAGGCAGAGCGCTCTCCCTCTCACCACTTAGATGGAACTCGGAGTCCCCAACCAGACATGACTCCCCAGGGGCCTTCCAGAGTGAGGAGCAAAGCAGGAATAAGAACCTGGGACTTTTCACGCCTGTTGAAGAGCTGTGAGGCTCTGGGCAAGTGGATGAGTCTGTCTGGCCCATCATCTTACTTTGTTTAACGTGAGCGTTTTGTTGGAGTGCCACACGCAGACGGAAAGGTGGGTGGGTTTTCACAAAAGGAACACATTTGTGTAACCAGACCCTGATAGAAAAAAGACGGTATTTCCAGTCCCCCTCACCCCCTCGTGCCTCTTCCCAATCTCTGTTTTCCCAAAAAGGAACTACCATCCTGACTTCTACCACCATGGAGTAGTTTTGCCTGCTTTTGGACTTTCTACCAACAGAATCATACAATATGTGTTCATTCATTTGTTCACCGTTAAGCTTGTGAGATTCTTTCTTTTTCAAAAATATTTTTATTGATTTCAGAAAGGAAGGGAGAGGGAGATAGAAACATCAATGATGAGAGAGAATCATTGATCCGCTGCCTCCTGCACGCCCCCTACTGGGTACTGAGCCCGCAACTGGGCATGTGCCCTGACTAGGAGTTGAACCATGACCTCCTGGTTCATAGATAGACATTCAACCACTGAGCTATGCCAGCGGGGCATGAGCTTCTCTTTCGTAGGTTCAATGTTAAGCTTGTGAGCTTCATCTGTGCTGTTTCTTGTAGCGGCTGTCTGCTCCTCCCCGTTGCCGTCGAGTATAGCAACATATGAGTGTACCACCCTTTGTTTAGCTCTTCTGCTGCTGACGGACATCTGTTTTTTCAGTTTGGGGGTGCTGTGTGAGCATGCTTGTGTGTCTTAGGAGCATACTGTCTGCTTTCCTGCTGGACACATGCCCAGACATGGGATTGCTGGGGCATGGGGATCGGATATGTTCAGCGTTAGTTGATGTTTTCCAGAGTAAGTTGTGCCAACTTCCATTCCCACCAGCTGGGTACGAGAGTGCTCCGCGCTTCACATCCCTGCCAATGTCTAGTAGCGCCCGTCTTTTTCATTTTAGCTCATTACAGGCTTTGCATTTCCTGGTGACGGAGGATGTCACTCCCCTTGCCATATGTTTGCAGGTCATTTGGGAGGTGCCTGTTCACGTCCTTTCCCTGTTTTCTGTTGGGTTGTCCCTCTTGCCCATCCTACTGATCCATAAAATTCTTTATATATTCCAGATACAAGCCCTTTGCATTGCAAATATCTTTACCAACTGTGTATCTTGCCTTTTACTTTCTTAAAGGTGACTTTTGAAAACCAGAACTTCTTAGTTGTTTTTTTGTTTTGTTTTTGTTTTTTACTGATGTTTAGAGAGAGAAACATTGATTTGTTGTCCTACTTCTCCATGCATTCATTGTTTGACTTCTGTATGTGCCCTGACGGGGGAGGGAACCCACAACCTTGACGTACCAGGACCATGCTCTAACCAACTCAACTATCTGGGCCAGGGCCAGGAGTTCTTAATTTTAATGGAGAATAATTCATCGTGTGTGTGTTTTCTTTATGGTTAGTACTTTTTGTGTCTGTTTAAGAAATCTTTGCTTACCTCAAAGCCATGAGGATATTCTGTTTTCTTCTAGTTGTTTATCATTTATATTTAGATCTACATTTGTCTGAAATTTATTTCTAGTATGGTATGAAGTAGGGATCAAGGTAACTATTTTCTGGCCCTAGCTGGTTTGGCTTAGTGGATAGAGTGTTTGCCTGAGGACTGAAGGGCCCCCGGTTCAATGCCAATCAAGGGCACATGCCTGAGTTGTGGGCTTGATCCCCAGTGGGGTTGTGCAGGAGGCAGCCAATCAATGATTCTCTCTGATCATTGATGTTTCTATTTCTCTTTTCCTCTCTGAAATTAATAAAAATATATTTTTTAAAAATAACTATTTTCTGTATGAATAGCCAAATGGCCCAGCATCATTTATTGAAAAAAAAAAAATCTTTTTCCTAGTGCAGCATAGCAATGTAATCTGTGTCGAGAATCAAGCAGCGTGTTTGTGTGGATCTGTTTGGGGCTCTCTATTTTGTTCTACTGGTCTGTCTTTGCACTAATGCTATGCTGTCTTAATACCTAACGCTAGAATCCTCCAGCCTTGCTCTTCTTCAGGAGTGTCTTGGCTATGCTTAGTCCTTTGCATTTCCATATCAAGTTTAGAATTTGTCAATTGTCACTACAAACTTTGACAAACTTGTAAATTTGTCAAAATTTAGAATTTGTCAACCTGTCAGTACACGCACATATACACACAAATGCACACACATGTTCCTGCTAGAATTTTGACTGGGATTGCATTGAATCTATAAGTTGATTTGGGGAGGATTAACATCTTTACAATATTGAATCTCCCAATCCATGAACATGGTATAATATTCTCTTTATTATGTAGATATTTAAAATTATCTCTCAAGCCTTCACTGGTTTGGCTCAGTGGATAGAGCATTGGCCTGCAGACTCAAGGGTCCTGGGTTTGATTCCGGTCAAGGGCATGTGCCTTGGTTGTGAGCACGTCCCCAGTAGGGAGTGTGCAGGAGGCAGTTGATCGATGTTTCTCTCTTATTGATGTTTCTAACTCTCTAACCCTCTCTCTTAAAAAACAATAAAATATATTTTAAAAAATTATCTCTCAAGAAGTTTTGTAGTTTTCTGTGTATTGTGTGATCTTGCACTTTTTTTGGTTAAAGTTATTTCTAGATAGGTATTTGATGTTTTTATGGTGTATAAATGGTGTTGTCTTTTTAATTCCTTTCCTTATTTGAAGTATATTGAAGATCATTTGATTTCTTATACAGATATTTTATCTAGTGACCTTGCTAAATTCACTTAGTTATTCTTTTTTAAAACATATTTTGACATTTTACTTTTGAACATAAATCACCCTTTGCAAGCTAGGGAACAGAATCAAACTAAGACAGTCTCGTGCCCTAGGGATCCACGCCAAATCATCTGATCTTCAGCAGAGTGACATCATAACCAACGTGCTAACAATGTGGTCATAAATTATAAATAACAACCACTTATCTACATTTTCCTTAAAAAATAGCCAAAAAATCTAGTCCTAAAAGGCATGCTACACAGAACATCTTAACCTATAAATGATAGAATTACCTACATTTTATGGTGCCCAACCTATTGGTGAACCAGATCAGATTTTGAAAACTTGCTCTGAGGTTTAAAAAAATTCCTGAATGGTCTTAGTAAAAAAGCAAGTAAAACATAGTACAGATGTATCTACATTAATATTTGATCTTGCCAAAGATCTTCCACTAGCACATGAAGCAAGCATGTCAAACTCACAAGTTTGACATGCTTGACTTAGAGCATAGGGGAGAAGATATTTAGGTATTTTCAAAGTAAATTACTTAGTAATAAGAAACTTGACATACTGCATTCTTCCATTTGTCACAAGAACAAATGGACAATAAAGACTATTTAAAAGAAATGCTCAGCACTTCCAATTAACACTGCTATTCTTCCATGGTAGGGGCTGGCGGGCTCATGTAGCAGAACTTGTCAGCTTTTTGTTGGGGCCAAGAGATGAAAACCAGAGCATGCCCTAATTAGCTGATTGTAAGCTCAGTTAACATCTTTAAGATGATGGACTCATAAAATCTGGCCATTGTTCTGTTAAATTATGGGAAACCACAGAATTCCTTAGCCCTTAGCCATAGTTTCTGCTCAATATCTTGAAGTTGAGCTCAGAACCATCTGACTCAGCTGCTCAGGGCTGAGGTGAGTACTAGTCATCAAGGTCTGGAATGTCACTCACTGTAGGAGTAACCCTGGTAACTTTCGGACTCATAGTAGGTGATGTGCAGGTGGTAAAATCCTGGCAGGAACACCAGGATGCCAGTGAACAGGACAGAAGTGGCTGATCTGCTCCCTTTGAAATACAGTAGAACCTTGATTCTCGGACTAAGTTCATTTGGGAAGGCTGTTCGAGAAGTGATGTGTTCGAAAACCGAATCGTTTCTTCCCACTAGAAATACTGTAAATTGAATTAATCTGTTGCAGACCCCCAAATGATTTCCTGCTTTAACCTTTCTTATCTTTATACATAAAAGCCCAGTGACTGGAATGGCAGAATGACCAGAACGACCAGAATGACCAATGGCTATGACACACACTGTGGCAGCCAACCGGCTTGATCAGGGCCCCAGTCGGCACCCGCCCACCCTGATCTGGGGTGAGGCCAGCCAGCCAACCTCCCACAGTCCCTCCCCACCTGCTGGCCAGGCCCAATGGGCCCTCACTGGGGTGGGCCAGCCAGACCCCACCTATTCACAAATTCATGCACCGGGCCTCTAGTATACAATACATGTCTAATGTACTGTTTACTCTATAAATTAACACTTCTTAAATTTATCCATCCACCCCCTACTAGCCTTAAACAAATTTTTCATATATCACTGCCTCCGAAATGCTATCACCAGCTACCTACTTTTTGTTTATCCGAATCAACAACAATTTTTCTACCTATTCTACTGCGTGTGATTGTTACTTTGTGAGCACTTTCACACCCTAGCAACATTAGCACTCTTGATGGTCTCTTTATGTTTTAAAATTGTGCTAATTGTTGATTTTGCCAGCAACAAGAGCATTCTCTCCTTTGTTTGTTGCCTGAGAAACACTTTATCCTGCTGAGGTATCAGCATGAAAGGGTTGTCAGGTTCAAAAACCAAAGCTTTGTTCCACAACCAAGACATTTTCTCCATGAGCCATTTGGTTGAGAACCGAATTGCTCGAGGTGGGAGGCTCTTGAGAACTGAGGTTTGACCGTACTGGACAGCCTTCACCTTCAGCTCCAGGGTGGCGTTCTCATCACACATAAACATGGTGCGGGGATCCCCCTGAAAGGTAGACACGGTCCACATATGGTTCACACCCTCCTCGGTGGCTTTGTCCAGAGCGAAAGCCTTGGGAGCCTTGGAATCCTTACGATAAGGATTATCACCTCTCTTGCATCCGTGACAGCGCCTATACCAGGGCCATTGTGGCATCTTGGAGAAATCTCCACCAAAGAACCTGGCGTTGGTCAGTACGGTGTCCTTCACATGGATCCTGGACACCAGACTGCAGCCCAGCTCGCTGAAAACAATGCGTCAGGGCTGATGCCTCCAACAAACAGCTCCATCCCACCCGCAGCCTCGATCTCCTCCTCAGAAGCGTCGCTCTCAGCCTGCAGGTCAGCTGCATTCCCACCCAGAATGTGATGTTTTCTGGGCGGATGTCAGTGTGTTGGGAGAAGCTGGTCCAGGTGAAGGCCTGGTGACTCTCTCAGGGAAGGACCCCTCCTTGTTGAAGGTCTTCCCATAGTGGAAGGACAGGTCTCCATGCTTAGAGCACTCGATGCACAGTAAATGGGATGCTCCAGTGGGAAGCCTCAGGATGAAGTACTTGTCAGGCCCTGGTTAAACTGGATGATGCGGTTCCTGATGCGTTTGGTGGCCCACACGCTGACCTAAGAAGAGTGGTCCCGGATGATGAGCTTCTGGTGGCAGATACCTCCCTCGGCAGCTGCAGCAATGACATGGGTCACATGGCTGAGGGTGAAACCCTTTGCAGAGATAACCTGCCAGCAGGAGGGAACCTATGATAGTGAGAAAGGTGCCAATCAAAGACAGCACTGTAGCCCTGGCCGGTGTTGGCTGAGCGTCATCTCATGCATCGAAAGGTCACAGTTGGATTCTGGTGAGGGCACATGCCTGAGGTGCAGGCTCAACCCCCAGTAGGAGGCATGCTGGAGGTGGCTGATGGATGTTTTCCCCTCATCCATGTTCCTCTATCTCTCTCCAAAACAGTAAAAACATTTTTTAAAACACACACACATACAGCACTGTAGCAAGCACCATGGCTTTATATGGGATCTTAGGAGGGATTTTCTTAAACTGAAGTCAATGTAGCCATCATCTGTGTTGGAGAGCCTTGAGTATTTCATTTTAAAAATATATATATATTTTCTTGCCCAAACCGGTTTGGCTCAGTGGATAGAGCATCGGCCTGCTGACTGAAGGGTCCTAGGTTCGATTCCGGTCAAGGGCATGTACCTTGGTTGCAGGCACATCCCCAGTGGGAGGTGCGCAGGAGGCAGCTGATCGATGTTTCTCTCCCATCAATGTTTCTAACTCTCTAGCCCTCTCCCTTCCTCTCTGTAAAAAAATCAATAAAATATATTTTTTTAAAATAAAAAATACATATTTTCTTGATTTTAAAGAGAGGAAGGAAGAGGGATAGAGAGTTAGAAACATCGATCAGCTGCCTTCTGCACACCCCCTACTGAGGATCGAACCCACAACCAAGGTACATGCCCTTGACCAGAATCAAACCTGGTACCCTTCAGTACACGGGCCAACATTCTATCCACTGAGCCAAACTGGTCAGGGTATTTCATTTTATTACGGAAATTCCAGTAGCCAGGTTGGTACGAGATGGCATAACACACCGATACAGCGGACATAGCCACACCAAGTCACCCGCGAACTGACAGCTCGCTCACGTTGGAAACACAGGTGCTCATGACACCCTTCGCCTAACTGCCACCCACCCTATCCTACCCAGACAAGCTCAGCCCCGGAAACCCACTCATTTGTTCGAATAGTTTATATCTTCTTTGGATTTTCTCTGTGTACCCTTATGCCATCTAAATATTGACAGTTTTATTTCTTCCTTTACAATTCTCTTAAAGTTTTTTTCTGGCCTTAGTGCTCTGTCCGGATCTTCCACTGTAGGGCTGGGGGGATGTGATAGAGAGATCCCGGACCAGGTCCTGCTCTCAGCAGGAATGCTTTCCATATTTCACCCTTAAGCTGGATGTTGAACCTGTGTGTCTACTCTTCATAGTACTGCTTTTTTTGGACTCACTTTTCTGATCAGAGAATGGTCTGAGGAGCACTGGGGCAAAGGGAACCCCTGGGAATGGCCTGCCCCTCACTCAGAAAGCAAAACAGACACCTCCCTGATGATTCCCCTCCACATCCTCCATCAAAACCTGGTCAAAACTCCAGGCTAGTCTAGGGAATCAGTGGGTAGCTCCCTTGGGCTCTGGAACATGAGTCTATTCCTGTCATTTCGCAGGGGCACTGAGGCTCAGATCAACATAATGACGAACTTCAGGTCACACAGCAAGTTAGCGGCTGAGTCAGAATCAGAACTCAAGTTTCCTGGAGCCCAGCCCTTTTTTAGCCACCTCTCCACGGTCAGGATTTGGGAGGTGGCCAGAGGCAAAGCAATGTGCCCGTATGTGTTTTAGGAACAAGACAGCTTTGTCCAAGTACAGGGCCCAAGACCCACAGTTTCTATGTAAAGAAGGTGGGCAGACAGCCCCTCCTTCGGTCGGAGAGGACGGGGGTTCAGGGCTCATGGAGGTGGGAGGCAGGTGGAGGAACTGGCCCTCGCTTCTCACCCTGTGCCATTTGGAAGAAGGTTTTGGGAAACTTTCTCCAGGTAGGACCCAGACCACCAGCCTGTGAGGCCTTAGCGGTCAAGGACCTGGACCCCAGGACCTCAGGGCTCCAGGGGTGGGAGGAGCCCATGGCCAGAGAGGGCAACTCTGGACTCATGCACAATGCACAGGACGGCGATGCCAAACTGGGGGCAGACCAAACCCGGAGAATACAGACAAAGTCCTGGCTGAGAACCCTGGCCTGGTCCCCCCACTTCCTACCACAAATTCTAGGGGTGACAGAGACGAGAGGGCTCAGAGAGCAAAGAGGAAATGGAGGGAAAAGAAGAACAGAACAGACCAGGAAAGGAAAGATAGGGGTTTAGACATGAGGCCAAGGTGCAAGGGCCTGGGAGGTCCACGGAGGGAACCGAGTCGTGGCCTGGGTCTGAACTAGGGAGAAACCAGCAAACTGAGACTCAGGATACCGGAGTCAAGCGGAACTCTCCTCTTGGGCCGCCCCTCCCCCACTCGGGGGAATGTGAGGAATGTGATGAGCTGATAAGATCGGGACTCCTACTCCACCTGGCACAGAGCCCTGGTGGTGGGTTGCTTTGCCACCCCCCTTATTGGAAGAGATGGGGGCTGGTATGAGGAAGTTTTCAATGCCCATATCCTAGTGGAAGACTTCACGGAAGGTCTGAGGGAGGGGTGATCCTCTTGCAGGGCCAGCGGGCCAGCTGCCAGGGCCATGGTCATGGCCAGATGCTTTCCAGCCAGCTGTACTGTGAGTCAGAAGGCACGGGCCTGGGTTGAGGGCAGGTGTTCCTGGTTGCCAGGGAAGCTGGGACAGGAGGCGAGGGGAGAGGGAAGGAAGGCAGAGATAGGGCCATATGGCTGCTGGCCAAGGAAACTATCTAGGGGGCCCTTCTAAAGAGTGACCCCCGTAGGTGCTGCCCGCCTGCTGGCTCTGGAGTCAGTGCATGAGAAGCAGGTTCTCGTTGAGGTGGGTCCACGGGGTCCTCTGGTTGAATCCAAGGCAGTTACTTGGGCACATGGACACTCTCAGGTGTGTCCTTAGCATCCAGCTTCCCCTTGCCACCCTCCTTCCTGTAGCTCCATGAGGCTTCCCTCTGCAGACCTCGAAGCCTTTGCAGAGCTGCTTTCCCTCACCTCCTCTGAGATCTTCAGCCACGTCTGTTGAGACCTACAACCTACCAGCCACTGTGCCAGGTCCTGGGGCTTTGATGAGCAAGGTGGCACGCCTGCCCTCCTGAGGTTATATCAGCCCAGGCAGTGAACACTGACGCTGGGAGCTCAGAGGAAGGGGGAGGGGGAGGAGGAGGAGGAAGACAGGAGGGGTACAGCAACCTCAAGCTGGGACCTGCGTATGCACCAGGTGCCCACTTCCTGCTCCCTGGGTGATCATTTCTGAGACCAGGTTGCCAGAATAAAGGGAAAGGAGAAGTGGCAGGGAGGTGGGTGGGGGCGGGGGGCTGGTGGTTTAAGGTTGGGCCTATTTGGAGGAGCAACAGACATAGAGAAAACCTCAGCCCCAGGGACTACTATGCAGCTACACTTGTGACCTGCTGTGGGCAACCTGAGACGGAACGGGAGGAGATCCAAACCTGGCTCTCTCTCCAGAACAGAGGACAAGGGGCACCACCCCACGTGGCTGCAGTCGGAACAGGCCCAGGCAGCAGGCCTGCCCCACAGACATCGATCGGCGGTTACCGACCCGGGCCTGGGCCTGCGACCGGCGGCTGAGTAGAGAGTTGTTGGAAGGGCCACTTTTGTTTCCTCCTCACACCCAGCACAATGCCTGCTGGCGCACATTAGGAGTCCAAAGTGCTTGGGGAATAAAAACCATGAATGAATAAATGATGAATAAACAAATTCATCAGCCAATCTGAGCTCCCAGCAGCCTGAGCTCCCCTCTGTTCGGAATGGGCAGGCCTGCCACCTGGTGGCAATTGAGGTAACTGCGGCCCACAATGAGGGCCCAGTATCTCCCTTCTCCGCAGGGCCAGTCCCCGGGGTTGTGACCATTAAGACCGATCCAAACCAAGCAGTGGCACATGTGTACAACGGAATATTACTCAGCCATCGAAGGGGATAAACTCTTCCCATTTGCAACAGCGTGGATGAGTCTAAAGGGCACTGCGCTGAGTAGGTCAGACAGAGACCAATGCCACAGGATTTCACTATCTGTGGGATTTACAGAACAAAACAAACAAACAGAATAGAAACGGACTCGTAGATGCAGAGAACAAACTGATGGTTGCCAGGCGGAGGGCTACCAGGGAGCTGGGTGATAAAGGTAAAGAGCATAAGAAAAAACTATTGGTAGATACAAAATAGTCAGGGAGACGTCAAGTACAGCAGGGGGAATATAGTCAATAATACTGAACTGACTACGTACAGTGCCAGGCAGGCACTTGAAAACACTGGAGGAATCATTTGGTAAAGTATAT